>JAAGNO010006779.1:0-21402 GCA_033439905.1 Ceryle rudis
GAGCCCACCACCAATATACAGTTCTTTCCAGCAACCTACACTTACACCAAGATGACACGAGAGTAATTAGCCTGTAAATTTTTTATATATATATAAGTATATATAAACTGGCAGATAACAGATATGTAAACTGTATAATAGAAATTTTCCTGTGGCAATTCCTGTCCCTCGCTCTTACCGCTTAAGCAATAACTAGGAAATTGTCAGATATTCCAGTACTATCCTTAAGATAAGTGCGGTTTGATATGTGATGAACTCCTAATGAATATACTGTTAATTGCATAACCTTCCGTCAGTACAGTAACTTTTCTGTTCATCAAGGCCACAGATTAAACCGCTTCTCTGCTTTAGAGCATCCTTGTAATTAATAATATATTCTTCCCACTTCTAAATATAACCTATAATGAGATGCTTTAAAGAATCCAAGCTACACCTTTCACTAAGTACTTTTGATCATAAGAAAATGAGCCAGAGTTTGCTCATACAAAGGAGCCTGCTTTAACTGTGGCTGTCAGCTTCCCAGCAGGCTTAATCCTGAAAGGCATCAAGTCTGCTTCAAGCAGGTTACGCCAGCAAAACCTGCCAAGGGCAGAAAACACCTTCCTCTGTCTAAAACATAGTGTTGCTACCTCTCGGCATATTCTGTGCAGATCAGAGATGAAAAGAAGTATATATAGAAGTATTAGACATAGTATGTATAAGATTATACATATATAACTTCAGTTTAGTGAAGAATAATCAACTCCATGAGAACTCTGCCATCAATCCACCTACCAGGCAGTAAGCTAATACACTGTGCAGAATCTCACCAATTACATTTTCCATCCATATGACATACCCTCTCTCAGAGGTTTCTCCTAGTTTCCATTTATTGGAGAGAGAGAAAGATCTCCAAGGATCACAGAACATATACCTGTGACTGGTTTTGGAAATCTATGAATGACAATCCATGGCTGGGAAGGAGGAAGGAAAGTAATGCTCCCCTACCCGTAAACAAACTATTTTCCCCTAACCTAACTGGCTATTTTTGCCCTGAAAATTCCTTCCCAGTGATTTGCATGCCCAACTAATTCCCAGATGGAGTAATTCCAGTGTCAGAGATTACTGTGGCATGCAGCAGCTGGGCCAAACGTAAAGACATACACACACACACTTTTATTTATATACATATATATGAACTGTGCAGCTTCATAAACATTTGTTTGCACCAGCTGAGAAACTTCAGATTTAAAATCTACAGGACCATTAAAATGAGATGAATGTTTGCACAGCAAAAGGTTGTCATTTCTACATCAACATCCCGTTTAAATGATATTTTTAAGACAGGTATCTATTTTAATTTAACGACTTTGATAAAGATTCCTGGACAAGTGTTTATCACTACAGTTAAGAGCTGTAACTTTATCTCTAATTGTAGTCCTTATCCCCAGTTCTTTTGTCTAGTTTCAGCTTCTGTTCACTGGATCAAATTATGCTGTTTCTTGCTAAGCTAAAGAAACAACTGTGCGATGAAACTTCTCTAAGGGGACAGCTGTAAATTTCTCAAGGCAACTCAACCTTCTACGATAAATCAAATACCCCTCTAACAAGGCATATGTTCCAACTCCATAATCATGTGACCACTATAATATTATTCACAACCCCTTGTCTAATAACCTTTGAACTTATAGCAGCTATCAATGCCTTTTACTAACCCTCAATCACCTGTTTCCATTTGTTTAATATGGCCTATAATTATTTTGTAAACTACATTTTGATAAACTTCAGGCTTAAGTCAAATCACGTATCACAAAACACACACAGTAAATTTACACATGCAGTACCTTATTAACAAGGTCATGATTCAATCAAAAAAGTGAAAAGTGAGACAACTCCTGTTTTCCCTAACATGTTGACATAGATTTTTATTTTTTTTTTTAAATCTTTATATATTATATTCCATTATTAGCCTTCCTATGATTTTGTCCAAAACTAACACCAGCATGTTACAGCTCTTGGAGCCGAACTGTGCACTGTTATAGCAGCCAGGAACTCAGGTCTTGGACTACAGACCTTTTACAGTAGGTTCTTTACAGTGTTTAACGACCATGAAAATACCAGCTTCTACTAACTTACTGAAATCTCCACCAATGTTCCAACAGCTCTCAAAAAAAAGTAGCAAAAGGTTTAAAAAGTAAAATCAACATACGTATCGGAAAACTGGTTGTGCCTTTCGGTGAGTTTGCCAGTACTTGTTTTAAACTCTCAATGTATCTTTTCTTCTCTTTCTGAACAGAAATTAGAAATAGTATTTTCTCAGTTTCTGCCACTGCAGCTTAGTGTTTCACTGTCATTGATCAGTACCACATTATATGGATTTGCTTTTCATACAGCTGAAGAATTCCTTACAATCCTTCATATACTTGGTCATAAATTTTTCATGCATACTTCTGGCTTTCCTTATTAAATGTCTTTATTATCTAACTATCCCTTGTACCTAGACCATAATTGTTTCAGCTCTCAATATTATAGGGTCTTATGCTGATTTCCGTTGGAAATGAAGTTTCCCTATGCAATTAAAAAAAACCCAATCATCTATTTCTGCCCTCAAATTCTAAACGCAGTGGCCAAACCAACAAAAATAACAGAAAAGTAAAAGGTCTCAAGGAGAGTTCCTATAAATTCAGTGAAAATATGTGACTGAGCAGAATACTGACAGGACAAAAGGCTGCATGATAAGCTCAACCTCTTCAGGATGACTGGGGAAAACTTTTAACTGGAATTCTTATCCTCTTATGCATTTGGTCTAGATAAAGTAACTTCCATGACTTTCAAGTTGAAAGTACACCTCATTTCCTATGCAGGTCAGCTATAATTTCCTATGCAGCCACCTAAGACTTCAGGGAGTCTGATGTCAGAACTTTAAATAACTAGCTGCACTCACAGTGCACAACCTTTCCAAAACCTTCTCTGACAGGAAGACAGAGTTGTCTTTGTGCAGGGTTTCCACCTGCCAATTGCAGGAAAGATGATGTGTGGAGCTTAAGAGGAGAGAGTCTAGCAGACTGTAAGAGGTTCACTTGAAGACTCAAGGCACCTGCCCAGCCTGCTTCACACTACAGACAAGATCTGCACGAAGCCACCACCCCGTCTGCTAACATCAGGGCCAGGGGATGACTGGCAAGCACATGCACACCCTCCTATGCCTCGCAGAAAGGTCAGCTATACTGCTGTGAGTCAACTCCTCTGCAGCATGGGCATCTGTGCCATCTTCCCTGAAGAAAACAGATGCTAGTCTGCTAATCTGCTTTTAGAAAAGGGAAAGGGTAGCCTGGCAGGGATTTTGATCTGTGTCACAGTTACAGCCTAGTCCTGGAACAACATGCATTTCTGGTGATCCCTGGGCGGAATGAATAACAACGGCTGAGCTGAACTGGTATAACTTTCAAAACATTAAAAAAAAAAAATCTCTGACGTTCCCCCTTAAAAGCAACTGGAAGTATGAAAACTGCCTGAATAACTAAAGAATTCTTTATTCTGTTGGGTTAAAAAAAACCCCAAGAAACCCCAAACCAAAATAAACAAGAGTAGATACGCGAGATCAGCAGAATCGCTTATTGTTTCTTAATGTTTGAAATAATCCCAGTATCCTGATTGACTGTGCCCAGAGAGGTGTGTGTAAAACACTTCTGTAGAATCATAGATTCTGTGTAATATGTAATTCCCTGTAACGTATTACCTGATCACAGCCTTTTCAATAAAGGTAACCCTATGAGGCCATGCAGAAGACTAAAACCTGCCTACAAGTTGCCTCAGCACCCAGGTTCCAGCACTGTTTTGCAATTGTGCTTAGTCACAATGAGCCAGGGTATACAGCCAAGCAAATGCAAATTCTGTGAGCATATTCAAGAAAATTATAACTTGCTGTTGTTGACTTTCAATCAACAGAACAACCTGACTTAGTCTGTCCAGTCTCTCTGCTATCTAGGTCCAGTTCATCATATGGCTTTAGCTGACAACACCTACACACTACACCATGTGCTGGAGCTCCACACATAGCAAATGTTTTTTTAAAAGGCAAATTTGTGCATTCGTGTACTGCCATGTGTCATCCACAGCCGCCATAACTGTATTGAACCATCCCATTCAAGGACTGCATACTACTCTTCCTCCTCTTCTCAAACATCTCCATTCTCTCCATCCAGTCAGTGTTGACCTCTAAAGATCCCCGGGGTTTGGGAAAATGGTTAAGTAATTACAGTAGAGAGGAAGCAAGTCAGAACATGTGCAGGTTTGAATTAGCAAAGTTTTTCTTTTGGCTCACTAGGAGAGAAAATGTGTCTTGAAAGCCAGAAACATCAGCCCTAGTTCTCATAATATTTGACAAGCAGATAAGGATGTATTCACTCCTCCTGGGACGTATGTTTCACAACAGCTTCCAGTGGCAGCTGCTTTACAGTCTTTGGAAAAAAAAGCACTTCTTCCAAGCTAGGACTGTAGGAGATGAATGAAAATATCCATGGAGAATATCTGTGAAGGGGAAGAATATCCTGAATTGTTGTTAGGCTATGAAAAGGTAAGAACTGGTCCCACAATTGTGAAGGTCCTGATCTCGCATAATCGTTGAACACATTTTTCACAGGAACCTGAATCTCAGGTCTTGCTTTTGGTTGCTTTTTGGGTTTTTTTTGTTTGTTTGGGTTTGGGATTTTTTTTGTTTTTTATTATTTTGCACAATTTTAGAGAGCTCTCCTCCCTTTATTACGTTTAACAGGGATTACTTTATTTAGTTTAAACTGGCCTTTTCTAAACATCATTTTATAGCTTCAAGCTATTTCCCTTTGAAATGTTTTCCCAGTGGTTGTCTCCCTGGTGTTTAGAAATCACCATGACTAACTCCTTATAGCTTCTTAAATATATGCAAAAAGAAAATAACTTTGATTTATATTACTAAGTGCAGTCACATCACAGACTGTCTCCTGAAGCCAATCTTTAAAAACAATAATAAATATTTTATACATGAAGATACCAAGGGCTTCCATCTAATAAAGAAAACAGTCACACATGGAAACTCCTTGCTGACTAGTCTGTGGAAAGTAACTCAACACAGAACTTGAGACACATGTGCATGCAGAAGCTGGTATGTGTAAACACAATGCAATGGCCACTATTAGATAAACAGAACATCCTGCACATCAGGACTCAAACTGTGCTTAGAATTCAGGCCACCAATCTGAGGCCACCGACATCTTAAGTTATTTTTTTCTGTTTTTCATTGCAAGGATCCTTTAAAAGCCTAACACTGCAATTAAAAGAAGGAGTAATATTTACACCAGCACATTCTAGCGACAAAAGGAAGGAGAAAGAGCAATCAAAATTCTGCTTTTTCTACATAATCCTAACAAAAACAATATACTGCCTCTAGATTCCTCCTTAAACCTTCAGAACCAAGATTACTGGCTCACAAAAATTAACAAGGAATAGTTCAAAACGCCAAACAATGGAGCGGGTCTGGTACTGAGACAACATCATACTGCTGTTCTGCAATGATGGACTGACTTCTAGACAACCTTCTAGACAACCTATGCTCCCAGTCCAGCAGCAGCTGGAAGTTGCAAGAGAGACCTTTAAATCTGAGGACAAAGAAGTTCAGCTACAGCGTGCATTAGAACAGCAAGACGCAAAAACTCTGAGAGCACATATGGAAGGGACGATCTGTGCCTGAAGGCGACACAGATTCAAACTCCCACTTTTTTTTTTTTTTTTTTTAAACTTTCACACGGATGGTTTTGAAGAAGTTGCTTAAACTCAGTTTTTGTCAGTGCCTGTGCACCTCAATGCCCTCACTAAATTACTGATGCGTGTACACATAATATTAAAGCATGGACATGGCCAGGTGCCCCCTTCCAGCACTACAGAGGTCTGCAAAGGAAATTACTTCCTAGAAGCCATTAATTTAGGGCATTCAGCTTCAAAGAAACTGCCTACACTGAAGCATCCAAAAAAGGTGCATTTAAAAATTGGTAATCTTCAAAAGTCTCAGCCCACAGCCTGTAGATGTTTCCTTGTGCACTTCTGAATGTCTAGGCTTTACTCCTTGCCTACACTTCTCAGAAAATGGTAACTTAAGAAAATATTTTACTAGAGAGCTGTGGAAAAAAAAAAGCAAAGGATTGTGAAATAACAACAATCAACTTAAAAAGTACCCACGTTCTTAACTCTTACTCAGTTAATAGAAAACTTGGCAAGATACTAGACCAAGAAGAGTACCACAGTCAACAGCTTTTAACCTCATGGTAAAATGCTACCACAATTCATACCCCTATTATTAACTGATGTCTATCAAAGAGGATTATCATCATTAGATGTACTCCAACCACTGTAAGATGCAGTAGCACCACTGTGAGTAGCTCTGACAAAATTACACCACTTGTTTTTGGAGATGGTGACACTTTTAAAGACTTCACTCACCTATGGTCCCATTATAAGGCAGCAGCAGAGCCAAAACAAACCCAGGTTTCTTGACTGCCAAAGAGCATCTCAACAAGTCTCCTGAGCAATGGCATGCAAGTCTCCAGAGAAACACATACCGATACCTTAATTTGCTACCTCTGCCTCCATGGGGAAAGCAGAAGCAGCTGTGCTCCACCACTGGCACCAGACTCCTGTTTCTCACACATCCTCCTTCTACCCTCCTAACTTAACTGCTGCTCACCCTGCCCTTTGACAGAGCATACTCCTGTACTTCTTGCTCATGCATGCTCTTTCTCTTCCTCAAATCCACTCTCAGAAGCTACTTCTGCCAGATCTATAATAATCTTGTTAACAGAATTATGTATCGATATATCTACTATATATGTATGTATATATAAGGGTAACATTCAAGCCATGCTTGGCTTCAGATAAGAGACCCCCTTGACCTCATTACTGTAACCTTTGCTCCACTCCTTCTGCTATTCCTCCGTTTCATTCGTCTGCTTGCTTTAGTTGAGTCTGTTTGGCTATAAAAATCCACTCTGCAAGCCCCCACGTGAGTAACTTCAGCAGGCTCTGTACTACAAGGCAGCTGCACAGGCCTGGGCAGAACCCCACTGGCTCCAGTAATACTCCACTGCAAACACAATTACTTAATTAGAAAGGAATTGGTGAATGCTATTACAGGACCCATGTTTGATCTGCTTTCTGAAGCATCTCACGCACCTCTTGGTGCTGAAATAACCACCAAGTTTAATCACAGCTTGTAAAGTTCTTGGTGGTTATCAGACAGATGTACAATTTAGAAGGGACTTGTAGTCAGGTGCAATAAGGATTTAAGAATGTGATTTTAAGGTTGACAATGTTTCTTTAATCCCTTAAAAGGAGTTTAGTTTGCTGTCTGGCTTGAATATAATGGATCAGGAACTGTTTCTCTGTGTTTCACATCAGATAAGCAGTTAGGTAATTATGGGAACAGAATAGAACTTTAATTATGAGCAAAATCATAGATTGTTCTATTGTGATCTTCCACAGCATTGCTGTTTCTTATAAATGAACATATTGTGCAAGCTGGGAAGACAACATTGATTAAAATAATCAAAAGCCCTACTAGAAACTTAGACATGTTTTTCCTCTGTAGAAAACAAAACATTGTATCTGACTGGTTGAGAGATTTGAATTACCTCTTCCAAAGCCCACTTTAATTTTTCCTCACAGATAATTTAATTAAATCTATTATTACAGAGTGGGTTTTCTCCATTTTACATAAACTATATGAAAGCCTGGTATACTCTGATAAATCTAGAAGATTAGATAATTTTAGCAATAGCTTTTTATCTTATTTCCTCCCAGTCATTTTCAGCTGAAGCAACTTGTTTGATTAACATGCTGTTTCCAATCATGCCAGCAAACAAATATTTAAAAGTGAAACATCAGTAGTTGCACTTACAGGTACATGAGAAGCAGAAAAACATTTCAGTTCTTCCTCTGAAAAGCTAGAAGATTATTAAACACATGGTCAGAGAGGTAAGAGTCATAGAGAAGAGTCCCTAATTGGGAGCTACCTACCACGTCAAGCTACTAATTGACTAGGTCACCACCTTTTCCCCAAACATAGGTGTTTTTTGTCAGCAGAACTGGTGCTCTGCAGTTGACGCCAGCACAGGACAGCCCATATGTACCAGTATTTCACAGGAGATCAGGTCTGGTGGAGGCAGCACCACTTCTGCAGATGCTCAAATACATATGAGACTGGGGGTGGTGGTGGTGTCCTGTACAAGTGCACGTGTGCTGCTGACTCCTTCCCTTTCTTTCTTTGGCTAATCAAGAAGAAATTCTGTACTGCAGGAGCTGGGAAGGAGGAACTCTCACAGACTGCACGCTGGGCTCCACTGAGAGCCTGCTGGTTACAAACAGTGATGAAAACACAGCCTCTTCAGAAGTCTCTCAACTGCGGCCAAGAGTCCAGCACACACCCATGGGGCTCTCTGAGCCCCTGTATCAGCAGCTGCTCTTTCATTTTTCCCCTCTTCCCAGGCTCATTTTCTTTCTCTTGTTCACAGAGATTACTCCAATCCTAATCAAAACAGGGAGGAAAAAGCCCCACAGAACGCCAGGGGGACAAAATTATACAAAGGATAAAGGAGTCAAGCAGCATTGAGACCGTACTCGTTTGTAAAAGAGATTATGGTTGAAAAAATGCTCCTTATTAATAGGGAGAATAAAGGCACAAAAGGTCTCCAGATGAGCAAACATAATGAAACCTGCCAAGACGAATGATAAAAATCAGAAATAAAATTTATAATTCTCTAGGAAACTGCCAGATTCATTGCAAAATACTTTTTTCCTGCAACTTTTTAAAGTTCAAACATAAAGCAGGCCTACATGTGTTGCAACACTGGTATTTCACCTGCCGTTATGGTACCTCCTCTCTGTTCTCTCAAGGAGCCAAATACACCAAACAGCATTCAGGACTTTTTAAAAATTCATATCATAAAGGCAAAATTGAGTGCAGTGTCACACTCCATGCTACACCACCCCCAGCAGTCACTGCAGCTGGAAGGAAACCACCCTGCACCATTGCTGGAAACACGGAGGCACAGCCACAGAGGCAACTGCTGCATCAAGATCAAAGCTCGGACCAAACGAAGATGCTGATCCTTCATGCTAACAACTCTTGAGGTGTTAAAGGTACCAACAAATTAATTTCTGCTCAAAGAGACCAACAGAATGTTAAGAACTCGGGGCAAAATAAGGATTCAGTAGATGAGCGTAGACCTAATAATTTCTCATATGTCCTTGCTCTTACACGTGCAAAGAAAGTAATCATGAAAAGGCTCTGCTGCTATTAAATGTGTTTCTTACCTTGGAGTGAACATTTCATCTTTTATGTGCATACAAAGAAACCCCCACCTGTTTTATTTTCAGAGGATGGAACAGGCAGCCTAGATGACAATTATAATAGAATGTGTTCAGGCTGTTGCACAAGAATAGCACATAGACCTGTGGCTGAGAAGAAAAGGCTTTCCTCTGCCACCTACACCTTTACTTCATTACAAATATCCCTGCTGGTTCGCACAACTTAGCTCCAACTTTGACACTTGCAACATGTCTAAAAGCAGAAACTGAAGCAGAAACATGTAAATTCCAGCTGAATTCAGTGTGGCAATCACTGTTTCTCACTCACGTTCCACACGGGGCTGACATACCTGCTGAAATGCCCGAATGGCATAGCTCTGTGCGTGTGTGCACGTGCATTTCTAAATACACGTGTATAATTTTGCCTATATAAATGCACACATAATGGCTAGAAATGAAATTGCTGATTGTCAGACATGCAAGACATGCTTGTCCCTGTACAAAATAAAACCCCACAAGGGAGAAGCACAGTTATGTTTGTGCTAAAATGACCCCTGCTTGCAACCTCTATTCCAAAACAATTCAGTCTTCATACAATAACCTGAGTCTCGTACACTTACAGGACTCAAAGGACACGGTAAGATGACTACCCTAGCAATATAAGCCAGAAAAATGGTGCAATAAGCGTCATGAGTCCTTTCATACGGGAACTTGTAAGCATGTGCAGTTTAATAAAGCTGCTAAACTAAGTCCTCTTTTAATGCAAAGGATTCTTAACATGTTTTTAATATGTTAAAATACAAGACAGAGAGGGTTAGCTGAAATCTGTCACTTCAAATTCAGCCACTGAATACAGCAGCCCTAGAAAGGCATCTAGAAGCTACTGCTAAAGCAAAGCCCTGTTAAAGCTCCCA
Source organism: Ceryle rudis (assembly GCA_033439905.1). Classification (NCBI taxonomy): domain Eukaryota; kingdom Metazoa; phylum Chordata; class Aves; order Coraciiformes; family Cerylidae; genus Ceryle; species Ceryle rudis. The sequence goes on from JAAGNO010006779.1 coordinate 10,227, forward strand.
GCAACTATGGAAGCTCATTGCACCCCACAAGCGCACAGAGTGAAGATCCACACCACCCTCAGACGTGCAGACAGCACCGTCAGTGACCATGCCTCACCCCAGAGCACAATCAGACTGAAAGCATTTCAGAGAATTTAAAATCTCCAGTACAAGCTTTAAATTATATAAATTATCTACCAGAGCATGCAGAGACTGCATATTAAACCAGTCTTAATCATGAACTTAATCCTCAAGGAAGCAGGATGGAGTATCACGAGACTCCTGTTGAAACTGCAAATGATTTCAGTGGGAGTTTGTCCTGAATGAAAACAAGATTCTGCAAGTGTAGAATCAGAAAGAGAGGAAAAACACCCATCAAGGAAAAGGCGGTGGAACTAGGAATCACAGCTTCAGCACACAATTCCTTACGATACTAATCACTGGAAGCTACTTAAACATGAAAAATGTTGAAACAATGTCATTTGCTATTTACTACTTTTCCTCACACTACAATTCACCCGCTAAAGAATGGAGAAGAGGTTTGCTTTCTGTGCTCTCGCAGTCCAATGCTGCTTCATTCAATTGGAAAACATTTCAATTTTCAAATTATGTTTTGCTTTTGATTCCCAGAAATTATTTCCTTTTCATATCAGCCACAGTAAGTAAACCAACCGTGATACCCACTCCATCCACACCCCCAAGCAACAAGCAAAAATATAAATATATAAATCAGGCAATCTGAATTTCAGAAACCAAGCAGCAAGAGAACAGGGGAAAAAAAAAATGAAAGCACTAGGCAATGAAAAGCTGCTTGAGATTTCTGAAAACCTCTTTAAGTTTTTACTAGTTCAGTATTTGTGGCCTGTTAAATAGCTACACGTGAGAGCTTCACATACTGAATTTTCATTTTGCTGCTATTTTCTCCTGTTGAAGCAACTACAAGATTAATTATAGCCATAAAAAAGCAGCATCAAACCCTTTTATGACCATTCCAGTTTATGAACTGCATGAAGGCATTAGACCAAAAGGAAAAATATTTAAATGCCAGAGTTTAAATCCTTGAGCTTTTGCTAGTTGACTGCTACAAAGTTGATTTGAGGTACGGGAACACTGCAGATATCAAAGCTTGCAATGCTATATGAAAAAGTGACTTTCTTGCAAGGTAACATTGCTTAAGAACAATAAAAACATCCAAAAAAGACCCAATAGGTATTTTCTATTGGTTTTCCTATAGGACTTGGCCCTTTGAAAAGGTCACTTCTGAGATATAAATCTAAACACCTTCCCTTACAGGAAAACACACAGTTTTTTGAACAGGTATTACTTAAAACAGATAGCACTAGTAGAATTGGAGCACTACCATTACATACCTAGAGATGTAAATGAATTTAGCCTAAGTAAAATGCTGAGACCCACCAAAGCCATGTAATCATCAGGAGATGCAATTCTCTGCCCATGAGCCACACAAAGTTATGCCTCTACCAGGGATAAACAGCTAAGCTTTGTGTTCACTGAATTTCCTTTGATATAAAAAAAGATAATTTCATGCTTCAAGAAAAGGAACAGGATGCAGGAAAAACTGGATTTGGTTCATTATCCTGTTCAAGTCTCTTTGTGTTAGTCCTTATGGTTTTGTATCCTTTGGGATACACTAATGTCAAGTTTGGATTTCTCGGTAAGGACACATCTAGAGACATTCATAAGCAGACCTGGAAAGTTTAGTAGCATACTAAAGCTGTAACAATGAATTAATTTTTAAGTTATATTCTGGGTGTGGTAAAGCTTTGACAGAGGTGAGTAAACAAGGCAAAAACCATATCTTGGTTGTAGAATTGTGCCATTTCCAATTACCTGACAAAATAATCTGAAATGAGACACTCCATACAAGGAGAGGTTGAGGGAAAAACATCTGTTCAGCCATCAGAAGAGAAAGCTAAAGGAAGATTTTATTACTGCTTTCAACTACAAAATGAGAGGGTCTAGAGAAGATGGACCCAGACTGTTCTCAGAGCTGCACAGTGACAGGATGGGAGGTGACAGACATGTCCTGCAACAAAGGAAATATCTGGTGGGATACAGGGTTTATTAACAAGGGTGCTCAAACACATGGACAGGGGACCATTTTGAGCTGAAGATTTGACTAGATGACCAACAGTGGTCCCTTCTATCTTAAATTATTTCATGACTTCCCCGGAGAGATGATCATGGGCTGTTTTCATTTTATTCTGTCTTAATAAATTTGATCACCTTGACAAATCAAAGCTTTCAATCATTAGCCCAAACAGACAGTCTGGGCATCTGGAAAATTAAACTGCCTCTTTTGTGCCTTGTCACTGGAAGGATCGTGTAGCTCTAGAAGTGTTTCCACATCCCATACCTTCTGTGATATTTGTTTTACAGGGGTGGTCCTCAGCAGCTGTAACCCAGCAGTGCTCCCAGTGGCCCAGGGACAGTGACAGAATCACAGAATCAAATCATAAAATTGTTAAGGTTGGAAAAGACCTCCAAGATCAAGTCCAACCTTCTGCCCAACACCTCCATGACCACCACACCATGTCTCAAAGCACCATATCCATCTGTTTTTTGAACACCTTCAGGGATGGTGACTCCACCACTTCCCCAGCCAGAGGGACAATTCGCAGGGGGACACAGGCAAAACTCTCAAAGCTGCTGTAATTTATGCTAGCAACAGCCAGTTAGTGCAGTGAGGGTGTTGTTAAAAGACACACCTGTACATCTGACATTAACATCACCTTATCCAGTTCCCTGACCGATCTGTAACAAATTAATCCAACAGAACAGTCTAATTTACAAGTTCCACTACATTTACAACCCTCCCACCATCTTATCACTTATATACAAACAGATTTGCTCTTAATGTTGGGGGCAGGGGGGGGATAAATAAATAAATAAATCCTCTCTTGTCACTGCCCCAGGTCCTAAAACGTGGTATCTGGCTGTGCCTGACTGATTTGGCCTAGTTTTTTAATTTTGCTACTTGAAGTTCAAATGCAGTGTACGTGATGCCCTGAACGTGACAGCCCACCCTTTCTCCAGGATAAATTCTCCAGGGGCAGGGAATAGTTTATCACTTCGCACAAAAGCTCAGTAATATCAAACTCACTCAGTCACGTAGGAGATCTTTAACAGTGCCATAATATCCTTGGGGTGAACAGAGGGCTGTACATTTGGGGGTGAGCAATACCATCAGCACTACCATCAACACTATCAATGATTACAGAATTTTGCATTTGGGCTACTTAATGGAAAATGAAGACAGAACCAATCACCACTGTGAGAGGTCAGCATGCACAGCAGCAGCACACGAAGTGCCCAGGACCATGGAAAATACCCATTAAAAATATAACTGTCAAGTTTGGATACGTTTTCCTGAACAACTTATGACATGTACTTCAAAACAGAAAAGTACTGCATGATCTGGTACCGTATTTCAAACCAACATTCAGGGTTTGATTTTTATATTCCATTTCCATTTTAAAAATCTATTTCCAGAACTCCTGCTTATTAAACCTGATCTATTAAATCATTCCCCAATAAATGCAATATGAATTCAGGTTTCTCCTTTTCTTTTTATTCCTTGTAGCACCCTACTATACCTTCCTATATAATAATTTCTGCTCTTAACTAGGAGAATGTCACATATATGACAAAGAAATAAGTAGTAAGTTTATACTGCCCGCATTACTCGATCTCATTATACATACAGTGTCCTAAGGCAAGAGTTTGCCAGCTTAGATTTTCACTTGCTCTATCGCTTTAATTTGTGTTCCCATCAGTGCTGTTCCTGTTTGTTAGCAATTGTTTTTATTTTTCCCTGGAGATTTTTTGTTTAAGACGCTGGTTAAATCATCAAAATACTTCACAGGGAAACGTAAAATTCCCTTCTTGTATAAAAGCAGAATGATTCAGGACCTGCACTGAAACAGCATTAGGTGAACAAAACTCATTTTGCTAGAGGTCTGTCAGCTCAGTGAGAAAAATGACTTCCCTTCCCCCCTCTCAGCTTTAAGAAACTGGTTAGGAGAATAGTGAATAATCTTTTCAAATGCATAAGCAAAACCTGTGTATATCAGCAGTGGCTGCAGAACAGCTCCAGGGCAATCACCAAGCCACACTGGGCTGCTTTTAGTGAGCTCAATAAAAAAAAATAAGTCCGGGGCTCTGATCATGGTGGGCTCTCCAATAGGAAAGTACGTGTAGGCTACCAAAGATCTCCCGCAGCTGGCAGAGGCACACTGCTGTATAACCTTGCAGCAGACAAATAGAAGATCATCAGCGTTTGAGCTTACTCTGAGGTCCAGAATATTTTCTGCATCTCAAAACAGCTGCTGGTGAGGTATGTAGGAGTTGCAGGTGTTGGGCTGACAGAGATACTAACTCTGCTGCCACTCCTTTCAGATATTTGCTCTCCTTTTTACTGATTTGTAGGAGCTCCTTGCATACTAACAAGCTGGCACGATGAAGATGAAATCCATTATCACTTCCGAGCACCTTCCAGCAATGGCAACTTTGCACCCACTCTAGACTCTCCCTCACAGCAGGCAGGGAGAAGCAGCAATGGCTGATGTCAAACAGGAGGACAAGCCTGCTTCTCCCCCGAGTGTTTTCTTGGCACGTATCCTGCAAGGCCAAAGTGGTTCGTTTGCTTTACGTACAAGCAGCCAACCTTTCTTCAACAGAGGCCTAGTTCAGGCAAATGCTGAATCTAAAAAGGCTTGGTCAAGGAAGACGAGGCTGGAAGCTGGCATGCTCAAGCACTAACTCTTCCCCTTCTCCACCAGGGACATTGCTGCAGCACAGTTAAATGCTCTTTCTTTGTTCCCTCTCACTCACCATCCCATTGCTCTTCATTCATTAAGTATATTTCTCAAAATTACTTCCTTCTCTTCAATGTTAAATTTCTTCTTCTCCCTCCCCCAGACTCAATCAACAGAACTTCTTTAATTGTTAATTCAGTCCCCTTTGCTCCTTGTGGACAGCACTCATTTCTGAGTTTGCATGATTTTGCTTCTCTTGATTTAGGGGCTCGTTCTGCTTCCTCAAAGAAACGAAGAAAATATAATAAAACACACCTCCCCTCCAAAACTGACAGTATTTCTGATGATGAGTTCAGAGAGAACAGATCCAGCCCACAGGACACCCCTAAATAGAGCAGTACACAGAAAAGGGGGACACATTTCTTGGAAAACTTAATATAAATTAAATGAGACAAAATAAATTCAGCAGCCAGATAATAGCACTGAAATTGACAGATGGCAGAACACTGGAGTTCAGTGGCAACACTCACATGTTACATGAATAATTCACTTAGACAAACCTATAGATGTGAAACCATGTTTAGGTTAAGGATCTGGCTTGAAAAAAGATGAAGAAAGTTAAGTAGTGCCTTATTCGTAATAACTCATTTCAAATCAAAAGCCTGGATAGTCATCTCCAAAATCAGCCCACGTTAGAAATCAACCTTCATATAGCACAACAGGGAGAAGTCCTATAGACCTCATCAGGGCTATAGGTCCCTCTGAGAGTTCTCTGGGACTTGAAAGATGCTGTTACAGCTGCTGCTCTCAGCCACATTCAGGGGCTTGAAGAAAACACAGTTAAAAAAACTACTATCAGGCCCCAGGCATCCCAGGTCCAAGAGAAGCCAGGCCAGCTGTGATGCTGTCTTACCTGTCTGACAGGAGACAGGTCATGCTGTCCTGAACACCTGGGGCTGGGTAACATCCCCAGAGAGGGTGTTGTTAGGTACAAAGCTGAGCAACTTCAGTGATCTGGGAAACAGAAAAAGCAAAGTACTATTTTGGTTTTCCAGCAGGGTTATCGGGGAAAAGGACCACACACCATTACCTTTAACTGAGCACTACAGATGGGGACACAACATCCCTAACTACAAATAAGAGAGCACAAAATATATTTAAAAACGCACCATAAAAGCATTCAAAAAATAAAGAGCTATTCAGCTGCTGAGCAGAACTGCCTTGTTTTCATCACATTTTAAGCTGGAAATACTCCTAAAATGCAACAGTCAGCATTACCAGTGCTCTTAACCTCCCTAGCTTGAAAGGACTACAGACAACATTCCAGTGTGGCATTAACTGAGGAATAACCCCAGATCCTGGCAGAGGTGCTGGTAATTACCTGGCCTGTCTGGAAGCAATTGATTTTATAAACCAGTTTGATCTTGCCAGAGGTGAGAAATCTCCACTTCCCAGTCTGCTCCTTCCCTAGGGAAGCTCTGCAGTGCAGGCTCCTCCACAGGGCCATGCTGTATTTCTGAACAGAGAAATGAGACAGTGCTAGGGGTCTGCAATCAGTCCTCAGCCACGGGGAGAACGTGCAGCCCTCTTTCCATCAGGGAGGAAGAAAATGGGACTGGAGAAAAGGACTATACAGGAGCATTCAACTTTTTGCCTCTCGCTACATTTTCTGTCATTAGAGCCTCTTCCTTGCCCTTTAAAAAGCATTTACACCCACAGAGAGCTAAGCCTTTTACACTACAGGTACAAATTAAAAGCAAAGCCCAACACTTCAGTTTCTTATTTAATAGTCTCCCAAGTTTATAACTCATTGCTGCCTTGACCAGTGGTTGTAGAAAGACCTGCAAACGTACGTGAATTAACACCACAACCAGCACTATGTTTATGAATTACCAGTCGATTCTCCTTCCTCACAGAGCAGATGAGATCAGCCTCTGAGATGAGACACCCTTTGAGCAGGATACAGAACATCTGGAAAAAGTGTCCTTACAGTGCAAATTAAAGCCTACAGCTATCAACAGTTGTAAGATTAAAACTACTTGATCTTCATCTGATTAAAGGTGAACTTCAGCTCTGAATAATTTTCTAAAACAAGCAAAATATCAAAATTCTAGCTGCAGACATTTTTAAGATTCAAAGGCAACTTTGTAATGGATACAGAGAGAAACACTGCCTTCTTTCATGAGCTAGACAAGTCAGACATAGGCTTGTATCGAGTATCCTGTGAATGTCAAGACAAGATCACACATCCATCACACAAGAACTGACCTATTTTGGCTAAAACTCGTAACAAACCCTAAATGCCTGATGCTGAGGCAAAGCATGGCAAATCTGCTTGAGACAGCTATAAACAAATCAACTATGGCATAGTTACATACATGAACTGGTTTTAAAGCCCTTGTATTTAAAAAAAAAAAAAAAAAATTAAGAATTAGTCCACACAGGTACTGATACTTCCATTAGGAATCCCTGATTCATCTGTTAGATGCATACTACAGCATGGAACAAACTTCTCCCTGTGTTGATGTGACACTGGCCCATTCCTGTTAGCAGCGAGGGAACATTTCAAGGGCTATTTATTTTTCTGAAGAGAAGAACCACCGCAGAAATGCAGACTTCAGTCTCTTGGAATGTTCCAAGCAGGGAAGGGAAGGCAACAAAACCAAAAAAAAACCCACAACCACACAAAAGTGAACAAATTACTTTCCTCTCAGGATGGCAGTCCTGTACAATCCTGTACAATCACAAGCTCAGGTCAAGTCTCCTTTATGACACTTAAGTTTCAAGGCTGATTTGCCCAAAGGATGACCATGGAGGGGGGGTGGGGGTGGGAAATGGAAGGGAACAAGGTTAGAAAAGGAAAGGAAGATGATTAATAGAAATCACCAGGGATCTTAGTGCTGCATGGTCCAGGCTATGGCCTCTGACAAGGGATTTACAGACAAAGGCTGCGAGGAGTAGGGCTGATTAGTTATTCAGCCCCCCTCCAGGCAATCAAGTAGTGGAAGCAGCATTAATAAGATGGTCTTTCACCCTGCATCATCCTTAGTCAAAAACTAACACATACAATACATAAATATGTTAATGCAGTTACTGAAGCACTTTTTCCTGTAGTCCGTATCTGGCTGCAAAAATTATTCCATTCATTATATGCAAGAGAAGCGCATTCAGCTTAATTAGGGAAAAAGTAGGACTGGTACTAGGCTTAAAAATAGAAGTATGGTTAATTTTGAAGTCCTCTATATGCCCCATTCTGGTGAAATCCAATAAAATACTTCCTCCAACACTGCTTCTGACGCACAGGAATATATTTGTGAAGTACATGACTGGGAATTCATTAGAACAGCCTGTACTAGTTTCTTGGTCTGTCCAAGAACAAATCTGCAGGCGTAAGCAAGCAGACAAACAGAAGTCTACATATTAGTTAGCATTTTCATTAAAATATCCCTAGGATTACCTTCAACTCAACATCAGACAACCCTTCACAGTTTTAAAACAATGGAGCACGACTGGACCTCCCTCAGAGAGTCAAAAGAACAAGATAAAACATGTTACATAAAATTAAACATATCCTTTTACTTACTGAATCAACTGGGTTTTAAAAGGTGTTACCTGCAGTTAACAACTGTCATACTTAATCTCAGCTTTAGTTATTTGACGTTTCTCATGGCTCATCTGCCACCTTTTTCATTTGCTCTCAAAGGCAAAAATATAATAAAACCAAAAGAGCAATGCTCTAGCATTGCAAAGTTCCTCTGTAATGACAGAAGCACTGTCTGCAATGATGATACATGCCAGTATGCTGCCATGCAAAATGCTGCAAACCTGAGCTTCCAAAAGGCCTGATCCCATGTGATTTTGCACCTTTGTGCATTGTTGCTGGAGCCCTGCAACCAGCTGAAGTGTAACAGAGTTGGAGAGGTTTTAAATTCTGTCACAAACAGAAATCCACACTAGATAGTGCCTGTGTCACAGGCTGAGAAACCGGCACGTTTGAAAGTTTGGAAACCATCTGATTTGAATGACGTGAACCTTTGTGTCTTTATGTTTTAACAGAAGCAAAAGTTGACAGATCATCCTGCAAGTGCCAGGAATAACACCTCCAGTTTCTCTACACCTTGATAAGACATGTCTGCAAAAATACCATTTTTCTGTGTTACTCACTGCACGCTGCTTCTGATTCATCTGACCCATCAGGACATTCTTCTTCACCATCACATTTCCACCTGGCTGGGATACAGTGGCCGTTGTCACAAGTGAAATCTGACTCAGCACAAGTCTTTTTTGCTGCAAGAAAAAAAAAAAAGTCTTGGCATGAATATAAGCATTGCAGAAGATCTCCACTGCATCTAATCTCACTAAGGGATGATACTGATTGGCCTGTATTAAGAGGATTTGTTTTGCATTCAACACTTCTTCACATATCAAAAGATGGGTGTTTCTTCTCACGAGAACTCTTATCACTCTATTAATTGGATTCACTCTTATGTCTTTTTCCAGGCATTAAAAACCTAAGGATTTTATTTTTCAAACTAATTTTCTAAAGGTGTTGCTACAAAAAGCTGCTGCCTACACGGAACTGTAAGCACACTGCACGATTTACAGACAGGTAGAACAAACAAGTCTCACCTTTGGAGTACTATAGTGTAACTAATAATGTTTTTATCTAGCAATCTATTAATGGGTTTTTACTAAATCTGTCACTGTAGTAGATGACCATAAAGCACTCCTCCAAACAGTAAAAATCATTTCACTAAATGTCAACTACTCTGCGCTCTTTGCTTTGCTTGCAAAGCCCTTATTCTTGGGCTTGAGAAAGATGCCAGACATGAACTCAAGCGCTTAATTGATCTATTCCTCTGCGCCAGTGGTGCAGCACAACCTGTAATACTATTCAGCATCTTTCCACTACAGCAGAAAGCAATGTAGAGATATCTGGCCGTTCAGCCCATGGCCTCAGTGCCCATGGGATCACCAGTCACTCACTGCTTTTACAATGGTGATTGCAGTGGCTTTTCTGCTAGGAACTGGACAACAGCCACGTTGGGAGAGTTGTGAGCAATGGCTCCAGCTCAGTGTTACCACCCGTGAAGTTCAAGACTCTATGGCTAGATGGGATCTACCAGCAGAGAAACACTGAAGAGCATCACTAAGCAGCTGTACAATCTCTCAGGATGCCTTTTATAGAGGGAACATATATTTACTCCCCTTTTGTTGCTAAATGAGCCAGATTCTGGAAGGAAAAAAAAAAAAATAGAAGACAATTTTCTGTCATTCAGAATCAGATATTATGAACTAATATAGGAAAAAAAGCATCGACCCCATATAGACTGAGAATTTTACAAGTGACCAGGCATACTAAGAATCCAGTCTGATCTCCCAAAGACGTTGCACACCTATTATCAGGGGGAAAAGACTTTCTCCTGAACATACCTGGTTAGAAACCCAAAACTTGTGAAACTGGTTATCATGCATCACTTCTGGTTTATTTAACACAAGTTTGATTTAATTAATCTGATGTATTTAATGGTCAGAAACTCTGACTAGCTAGTGATGGGATATGCTGGTATAATTGAAGTCAGAGAACTCCCCTGCTTGCTGGGGAAGCTGATTGGGTAAAATATCAGTATCTGCTCTTAGGGGAAGGTTAAGGCATCTGTAAATGAAACAATCACATCTTTATCCAGAAGGCAGAGACTAGTATAAACTGGAGACACAAGAAACTTCATTTAAAAAAATTATTTAGTTTTATACTAGCTCTCTTAGTGTCCTAATGTCTTGCTTTCCATAGGAAAACTATCCTTTGACTCATTCTCTAGAGATCCAAACAGCAACACAACTACTTCTCCACCTCCAAATAACCCTCCCCTTTTTCCATCAGTCTAACACTCTGATCACTGTTATTTCCGGGACATGTGGAGCCAAGCGTGTGCGAGGGGGTCAGCCACAGAGAGAAGCGTAACAGGCATTCCCTTCACCACGGCCAACCTGCTCACAGCAGATGGTGGCACTGATTGCTTTGTTCCCCTGACACCCTTCTTCAGCAACACAATTAATAGATTGCCAGGATTCACAAAAGGGGGAGAAAAGCATTACTGACAGTCCTGGGGTGTCATCTGGGAGGTGTTAACGTTCTCCCCGAGCGCAGCCCCTCTCTGCAAACTGAAGCCAGGCACAACCTCTCATCAGTGGCCTAACCGAAAAGGGTCATCCTTGTCCACACACCCACCCAAAGGTCCAACAGTCCCACACCAGGTAAACCAGCAGCAATCAAACAAAGGACCAGATGCATTTGTATCTAAACTGTCTATTATCTCAAAGGAGCAGGTCTAAGGAAGAGGGAGTTCAAACCTTTCTATGATTATTATATTTACATTTTTTTACTGTTTCTGCTATTTATGGTGATCTTTAGTGAAGAC
>JAAGNO010006779.1:24800-38180 GCA_033439905.1 Ceryle rudis
ATAAATTAAAAAAAAAAAAAAAAAAATCAAATGACCAAAAATCCCAGCCACTAAAACCACTGAAAACTCGTTTCATTTGTTCCGCTACCTTCATTCCTTTACACAGAACTTGCTCCTATTTTAACTTCTCAGTCAACACCAGACCTCCCATCACACTGCATCTGTTCTCATCTGCAGCCAGTATTCAGCCTTCTTGCAGCAACGAGTTGCACCCAAGCCACTGTAAAAATAAAATTAAAGGCTATACAATGAAAGTTTTGCTGTGATCCTTCTGTAGCAATAAGATAGCACAACCCTGCAGGATGTGAGTGGGAAGATGATGGTAGGCCAGAAAGAGAAATTTAAATTCATAAGACAAGGTTTCATTTCATGCTGGGAAACTTCAATGGCAACTTTGATCAGTGACTTATCAGAGCCACTGACAAGACTCCATATGAGAAGAAAAGCAGCATCACACAAATTTAGGAGCTTAACAGACCATTGCCGCCACTCAGCCCCAAGAGGTGCCAACCGCAGCTTGAAGTGTAACATGGGACCTAAGCAAGCTCTTCCCAGAATAAAATACTCACTATTACGGGGCACTCTGCACTTCTTCAGGGCCTCAGTTAACCAGTGAGCAAAATACATCCCAGCTGAATCATTTGCTTGGCCAAATGAGGTTTTTCTGTTTACCAGGGTGAAGGTAGGGACTGGGCTCATTATGCAGCTCATGAGAGAGATCCTGGGCTATCCAAAACTTGACAGCAAACTGTCATCTTCAGTTCATAACCTCAGTCAACTCCTGATTGCAAACACAGCCACCATGACACTGCAAATGCCACTCCCAAACACAAATTCCCAGCAATAGCAGAAAACGTTCTTTTTTAAATTTATTTTTGATGTAAAGTTATGTTCACTGCAAACTTGATAGATACTCCCAAACCCAGAAAACTCCTGGAACAGAAGATTGATTCCTGCGACACACTTCATTAGCATCCCTGCCCTTCAAATAAAGTCTGTGGTATTGATCCCAGAATCCTTTGGCCAGGTTACATACCCAAAAGATGTCTTAGGCCTCTTAAGGAGACCTGAAAATCTTAACCTACATCTGACAACGTACACTCAAAAGCTGCTTTGTTTTTTGCCAAATATACAAGTTGGTCTATTGAATGCAGCATTTGTCCCTACAAACCATGCTACACCAGTAAGAAAAACAGAAATCCCAGAAGAGAATTCAAGGACAAAATGATCATTTGGACTGGTGTGCTCCTTTGAGAGCATTACAGGTCTATAAAACATACCACTGGAGTATTTAAGACAAATTCTCCTCTGGAGTTGGAAGGCTTTGGAAGGGCTCTGCAGCCTTGTCTTTGGGAGTTCCACAGCTGGGAACAGCCTGGGCAGAGAGCTCAAGTACTGTCTTGCTTCAGAGGAATGTGCTCCACACTCCTTCAGACAAGGCTCCCTCCGACATCTGCTCTCCTCAGTCTTCCTTCAGCTTTTCCAGTGGTTTTTCTTAAGATCCCCTCATAAAGCATCAGTGATCTTTTAAGCTGTACAAAATCAGCATTTGTGACATTTTTCTTATGGCTATTCTCCAGGAAGCCACATCACCTCAGTGTTCAAGTCTCTTGAGTTTAAATTAAAAAAAACCCCAAAAACACCAAACCCAAACAACAAACCAATGAGAAAACCAGCCAACCTCCTCCCCATTCTACTTGTAAATCAGAAAACTGTGTCCTTCCATAGAGGAAGGGACAGATTTTTCTACCAGCATCAAAAACAGGCTGTCAACGCTGTCCAGCCTGCAGTCACCTCTGGATGCTACTACTCAACCTCGCTGCAATGTGACAAGTTGGCAGGTGTGAAAAAGTACCTGCCACTCAGTTTCAAAACATTCCCACCGACAAAAATCTCACTGACACTCATCCTCATGCAGCAGGAATGGTGACAAGGAGGCTGGCAGAGCACAGGCAGGGTCAGGTGTCAGAAAATGTAATTTTTATTACAACGATGATTATGCAAGGTAGTAATGTATGAAAGGACTCTGAGAACCCTTGCTCCTCTTACTTAAGAGATCTGAAATGCACAAGTCAGGCATGTCCTCAGTTACAGGTTCATGGACACAGAGACATTAAGCACCAAGACACTGTTGAAAGACACAAGCTCGTGGGTGGCACCTACACTGTTATTTCCTTGTTATTAACATATGTTATTTCGCCGTGAAGGATGTCTGCAAATTCCTCAGGAGGCACTTCACATTATTCTGTCTTCCTGTTTCTGGGAATTGAACACTAGGGGCAGTATTCTACCCTGATGAAACATCACCACAGTCCATGAATAATTATTGGCCTCAGTGGTCTCTGTGCAAAATTGGATGCAGATGTTTTTATGACACCCTATGATGTCTATTTTCAATATAGGTTTTATAACTCAGCCTAAGTCAGAGTTACATTGATCAAGACGACAGGATGCTCACAGAGATAAAAACATTCCTGGACAGAAATGCAAGAACACAAAAAACTCCCCAGACTCTGAAACTTGGGAGTGATCACAGTTGTTGAACTCTTCAGTGAGGCTGACATGGTGCTGCAGTCCCTGGAGCTTGAAAACTCATGACATCCCCATATTCTTAATGTCCATCCCTATCCATTTAGAGGTTAAACAACCAAAACTCTGATAAAAAATATGCTAGGCTTCTTGGAGACAAAACATACCGAGGCCCATTTCTGCTAGCAAATATCAATGCAGAAAAGCACAAGTTGTTAAGTTCATGGAGCAATTTTGGTTCCCACCTACATGATAACAGGCCCATAGCTTGCCAGACAGGTTCAAACAGAACAGCCATACTTTGAGGATAAATTCACCTTCACTTATTCAGAAACAGAGAAAGGAGGAGACTAAGACTTACGAACACACATCTTTTCACTAAGTGACACTGAGAAGGGATATAAGGAAAAGAAGGATTTTCTAATATAGTCACTACTTAAAATTCCTGCTCTATTTGATGGTTGTAAATACTATTCCTTTTTCATAGGTGGTGGTAACAAAATCTCCAAGACCAGTGGAGAGGATTGGCAAAGAACCTCCTCAAAGCCTGAAAGGCTACTGTTTCTTGCCTAGGTTGTGCTGTAGCATCAAAACATTCCAACATTGGAGTTTACAGGGGAGACACCATATTGCAGAAGTTGCCTTTCACAGCTTAAACACATCATTTCTCATTGCCTGGATTCAGTGCACATCCTGTGACATTAAAGCACACTACAGCAAAACACTGTGCCTTCAGCACAATTTCATGCCAAGTTTGCTAAAAGTCAAATTTTTATGCAAGGAGTAAATCCAGGAGTCCCAAACACTGCGCAGACCCAGTTACGAGGAACACCTTGTCACGCTCTCAGAGCAGTTGCTTGATCTACACCATCTTTGGGATTAAAATCATCATAAGGCCTTTCTGGCAGTCCCCAACCCCTGGCTGCACATTTGCCCGTTCACTGCTGGATTCTCCCCTTCCACAGCTGTGAGTGTGTTTTGCAGCCCAGGTCACTTGGCTGACATGGTTTGTGAGAGCATCAAACGCATCTGCTGGGAAGCAGCAGCAATTTCACCAGTCACCTTTGCCACCGAAAGCAGAGCTGTGTGATTACACACTGGGAGTCCCCAGAATTGCAGGCAAAGTCACTTCTCTGCAACTCAGCTTTAAAGCAGCGAGAAGAGAAACATATACCATTTAAGCCCTGTTTGGCAGACTCTGGCATGGCTCCAGGCTGCACACTGTTCCCACAGCTGTGTGGAAAAGCAGCAACCTGATATTTACACCTGCGAGCTCTGCATTTGTAAGCACAGTAAAACACATGCATATGATATTCCTGTGAAGAAGCATCACACATCTCAAAATACATGTAAGCTGCTAAAAGGCCAGGTATCTCTGACATGTAGTATAAATTACCCAAGTCTAATAACACTGGAAAACTCAGTAGCGCTCAGCGTAAAACTTACAGTCCCTAATAAAGCCAAGAAAAGGAAAAAAAGCAAATGCAAGAGTCAGGATCAATGTCCACAGGAAGACACAAAAAAAGGCAATCAGAGGGCTGGAGCACCTAGCACCTCTCCTAGGAAGAAATGCTAAGGGAGAGTAGGGGTTGTTCAACCTGGAGAAAAGAAGGGTCCTGGGAGACCTTATTGCAGCCTTTCTGTACTTAAAGTGAGCTTATAAGACAGCACAAGGGATGATAGTTTTAAACTAAAAGAGGGTGGATTTAGACTTGATATAAAGATGACATTTTTTACAGTGAGGGTGGTGAGGAACTGGCCCAGGTTGCCCAGAGCGGTGGTAGAAGCCCCATCCCTGGAAACATTCCAGGTCAGGTGGGACAGGGCTCTGAGCAACCCGCTCTAGTTGTCCCTGCTCACTGCAGGGGTTTGGAACTAAATAACCTTTAAAGGTCCCTTCCAACCCCAAACATTCTACGATTGATTCTATGAAATCACGTACTTGAAGACTCAGTCCTCTCAGTGGCAAAGGATGCCTTCTGTTGGTAGGAGATAGGAGAGGGGACAAGAGAAGCGTAACTGATCTAGGATGACTGAGAAGGTATTGCCAGTTCTGTGCACAAATCCATATGGGTGGCCAGTAGGGAAAGGCAAGGGAGGTCTGTGCTCCGAGTTAGGGATTACATGTGTAGCAACACACCCGAGCATTCTGTTTGGCAGCCAACGGCAGGGGACACGAAGCTGTTACTTTGCTTGGTTCTACTGTATTTATTTATTTTCTTATTATAAGCAACACTGCATTTTATGCCACTTCTATGCATGGTCCAGTTGCTTAATATTGGATCACCATTTGCTCTTTTTCTCCTGTTCCTACTTTAATCAATAAGTTTCAGAGTGAAAAATGCAAGAAATGCTCTTTACAATTAAAAAAACCCTACATGCCATGGATTACTTTTCTGGAAGGCTAAAATAATACAATTAAAACACCCACTGAACAGTCCTGGAAGAATGAGGAGTCAATAGCAATGAAGGGAGTGAGGATTTTTTCTAAAGACTTAATTCAGTGTTTTCAACTTTATCCTCTTTTTCTATTCGCTTTGTTTTTAGCAACATTATGGCATATTTTAGAGTAAAAAAAAATATTTCTGGTATTATTAGAAAGTTTTTCTTTTTGGCCTTGTATCCATTGTCCTGAATTCTTTAACTACTTTAGATACCAAAAACTGAAAATGGAAAGTAATAATTGGTATGCCACTGAAGAAAAAATATACACAGAAAACCCCTGTGCCGTAACAAACACTACTGAAAAGCATTTTTATGTCATACCAGTACGTACGGCACAGGAACTTGCATCGAATTAACTGGGTAGCAACACATCAGGAACATCCAAGACAATTAAAAAAAATAAAAAGAGAAAAAATAGATGTTGATTGTTAATGGTCTTTAGACAGAGAAGTGCTACAGATGTCCATGCGTACGTACCTGTGAAGATACATTTTCTACAGCTCTGTTAGCTGCTCTGTAAAGGAGACATGAATCGAATCCAATGACTAATTTGCCAGGAATCTTGCTTTTTAAGACCACTGAATCAGAGCTCTGGGAATTGTAAGGGATCACGCACAAAAGCATTTTCAAAAACGTCTCCAAAGCCAGCATCGTTTCAGACTGAACAGCAGGTTCATCCTCTGATCCAAGTCTGTTACGGCGGAACAGCGCCAAACAAACGTCTATTAATATTCTGCCAGGAAGCACGAGCGGATGGGCTCTGGCATTACATTAAGTGAAGTGGTCAGGTTAAGAGTAAGGCATCGGCCACACAGCTCCTCCATTCAAGCATAAACCTCTTCACCCATCATCGCGTGTTGTCAAATGCTTTTATGCACTGCGATATTAAATACTAGTACCCTGGGGATGGGAAATGAATAGGCACAACATGGAAATTATGATGCATGCAACAATCCCCTTTAACCTGTTAACAAGTATGACCAAGCTTACTTATTCTGAGCTCTCTAATCATCAAGGCAAGAAGACATCAACAGCTCCTGTGTCACACTGACATGGCCTTCAATGGCAAGTGTGGTTCAAAGGTCCATAGGAAACACAAAAAGGCTTTGTCTTTTGATGTAAAGAACAAAGCTACCATGTGGCACAGCATCACACATGTAATTAGTCAGAAAAGTTAATACAGTAGAAGCAGATGGTGGAACCATGTCAACATTTTTAGTGGGCACATTTCCCCTTACTCTTGTGTTGCCGTGAACTGAGGTCACGGGGAAGCAGCAGGCAGATTGTCAATGCACTGAACCACACCAGGAATCAACGTTACCTTTTTATTTATCTGTATGAAGTACCTGTGTGCTCCCATCTCTACTGGCAGGGCTCCCATCTTTCAGACACCTCCATCACATGCCAATGACACAGGGTAGCACCCATTAACCTCACTGTAGACAGAAAGAAACTGAGGCAGAGAGAGAGAGAAACAGTCTCTAGCCCTGGTTGTGCTGCGTGATGCTGACAATGAAAGGCATTAGGAATGCACCTTTGGTGGCCCAAATGAGTTACCGAACGCTACGTGATTCACCCATACAGTGCAGCTACAGCACACGTCACTCCAGAGTACTTCACAAAGAAGAGCTGCTTCTCTGATGCTACTTACCTGCCAGCCCCAGAGCTCAGCTAATGCTGGACAGGAACAAAAGGCTTCTGTTTTGTCACTAATTGGGATGGATGCACAGAAAATGTAAAACCCAAACCAGAAGGATTGCACAAAGAAATACAATACAGGAAATGCTGTGATTAATACAACTTTGAAGTAACAGCCCTGCACTGCCTTCAGACAAAGTCTCCTCTGCTGTTATTGTCAACCAGTTCTGCCGAATGCCCCAGCTCCGTACCTCACGGATTTCAATAGTACCCAGGTGAGGGTGGCAGGAGCTTTCAGCTCTGTAAGTCATTTAATTAAAATAAAATGAACAATCAGCAGTTCATGAAACTGCATGTATGCTCCAGCCACTACAGCTGCCTAATTCCGCAGCCCTCGGTCCAATCTGATTTCCTTTAAAGCTCCTGGCAACCCATTAATTAAAACACATTATTTACAGCTTCCAGGGGCTTGAAACCATGGGATGCACTTGATGGAATTTATGCAATTACATACAGTCAGTCCTAGAGACAGGCTCCGCTTCTGCTCTCCTCTGCTCCCACACTCGGCCGTTTCCTTCCCGCAGCTTGCCCATGCGGCACTGGTCGGCCTGGGCCCACCACAGTGCAATCAGCTGCCATGGAAATGAGCAGGAGGCAACAAAGGGACCACGAGTCTCTCGCTGCAGATGGAGAAGTTGCAAGGCAATAGCGCAGGAAAGCCAAGACAAAGAGAAACCAATTTGCCTGCTGCTTCCAAACACAAACAAACCTCCTGCTTTGTGCAAGGAGATGTCGATAGCTTTCCCCTGATTTAACAAACTGGGCCCCTTCCAGCCAAATGCAAGCAGGCTAGGTGGATGGAGCATCCTGCCTTCAGTCCTATGCAGCAGACCATTAGTGCTTTGTGGCAAAATATCAATAACGAGGTGATCCCAAAGCAAACCCAGAGGACATGTACTTTAACTTAATAAGCAATCCCCATGTCACTCGCATGGCAGCATCAGCTGCAGACAGATCCTCTCTACTTTCAGGAGGTGGGTTTTTTTTTTTTTTTTTTACTCCATTATTAAGCAGTCACACTCATCAGCGATTCCCTTGACTTTGTAAGAAAAAAAAGCATCTTAAAGCATACATTTAGAAGGTATGACTGACAAGCATAACAAAGTCTACTGTGTCTTTGAACTGATTTCCAAAGGTTTTTTATGAGAATAAAGGGAACAAAGTTCTATGGAGCCATGAACTTTTTACTGCTTACGGACTCCCACACGAACATTGCTGAAAGATCAAGTACCGTAAGCCCAACATTCACACATATAACCCTCCCAATGATTATTAGGGTTTTTTTCCCCCTCCATGTGTTTCTCACATGGGTTTGTTTTGTGTGGGTTGGTTTTTTCTGTCGTTCCCCCTCCCCCCCCGGCCAGTGACTTACCTATGTAAAACCTATAGAAACCAACTTTAATGGGATAAAAAGGAGAAAATTGTGTGAAAATAAGCCACTATCAAAGTCTAATAGCTTTCTTCCAGCAACACAAAGTAGATTTTGGCCTTATTCTCCTGCGG
The DNA here is from genome assembly GCA_033439905.1 of Ceryle rudis. Taxonomy (NCBI): domain Eukaryota; kingdom Metazoa; phylum Chordata; class Aves; order Coraciiformes; family Cerylidae; genus Ceryle; species Ceryle rudis. The sequence goes on from JAAGNO010006779.1 coordinate 32,976, forward strand.
TTCGTTCACAATAAGAAAGCAAGCAAAAAGTAGAGAAAGCTTTTATTGCATGATACAGAAGCATCTCCACAGATTTCAGTCTGTAATTCCAAACACTCAACCTGCCTGCACTGTGCCCTAGCTGGTGTGAGAAATGACTTATCTGCTCTGAAGTCACTGTAGCTACTCCAATTCAGATTAACTCTAAAAGCCTCTTTCACCAAGATGTATTGCAATAGTGCACTGGCATTACTTACATCCAGATTTAAATATGCTCCAAAGAGGTGGCTTTTACCTCAAGAAGCCCAGAAACACAGGAGTTTGTATCAGTATTTGGCTCCCAATTAAGTCGTCACTGTGATTTTCATAAGAACAGCTATGAATAGATTTATAGAAGATCAGTGATCATGAAAATGTCTCTGAGATGACTGTTTTGTTAAGTTCTTTCTCTTTTCCAGCACCACTCATTCTGTACTGGGTCCTTGTAGGTGATAAAGTACCAACACTGTCTACCCAGGGCAGCCAGAGGGAAATGCCAGACGCTTTTTAAGAGGAAATTCAGCAATGTGTTTTCAGTCACTTCAAAAGAGGTTTCAATAGCCTACCCATAAAAGTACAGAGTCCAAACTTGTCAGTCCTAAACTTGAAATACTTCAGTAAGTTTCCAGGTCCTCAGCATTAACATAGACTAAAGCCATTAATCTACACATACAATTCTAATTCAACATGATATTTTTCTGGTTACATTCTACATTTGTTACGTCACACATACTGGCAATGCTGTGTGGCTAACACTGCAGTACAGCACATGATCTAAAGAGCACTGATAAGCTGGGGCTATAGAAACTAAAAAGAGGCATCAGAACCAAAATGTGAGATGAAGGGGTGAGAATTCTGCCTCCAAGAAGAGGAGCAGCAGCCCCAAACTGTAGGGCAGAAATTAAGGGACAGGCAGTGGAATAATTTTCAGATGTTCCACCACACTCTTCCCTAAAAAAGCAGCACAGGTAAACCCCTATTGAAGGCTATGGCAACAGTTAAAAGGTTTTGTAACTACCAAAACACGTCCAACCTGTCACCACCAGAAATGGGACCGGTGAGCAATATCAGAATTAAACTTCCCCTCTGCAAATGGTTTCCAGTCACCTAAGTGTTACCAAGACAACTCCAGCGACCAGAATACAAATTACCTTTGGGGTACCACGGTAAACTCTGAGCACTTACCAACTCTGCATGCAAATTTAAATCAAAACAATTTAAATGACAACTGTGTAAACAGCAGAAACCATTAAACTATCACCGGAGTCAATGGTACTATAGTCAGGAAAAATGTTACTGGAGGCAGCAACAAAACAGAGCAAAAGGAGGAGGAGACACACATAAAAAAGTTCAGCCTTGTAATTCATGAGTGCCAGGAGAAGGCTTCTTATTCCCTAGGAAACATCACTTCTCCTTTGACGACTTCTTGTCCTGGATATCAACTATAAATAAATCCTGATGCTGGGGCAAAACTTTGTGTGTAAGAAAGTGAGGCAGCTTTGGGTGCCAGGAGATAGCCAGCTATAAGCAACCCTGGAGCTGTGCATTTCAATTGTTTTATTTCTGACATCTGCAAAAGTGAAAAAGAAATATACTTTCTTTTGCCTTCGGCACTGATGTGTGAGAATCTCAAAACTCAAGACTGTTAAAGAAATGCTCTGGATGCACAAATGGTTTGCAAAATTGCTGATGAAGCTAGCACAGCAGCAGTTACATTACCGGCCTGAAAAATTAAGGTAGTAAATAGCTCCAGTAAGTATAACTGTAAGGACTTGGGAGACATTAACTAAGAATTTTAAGATACATGACAAGCTCAGAGACTGAAATCTGAAAACAAGGGAGGGGTCAGAAATACTGAAAGCTGCACTCCCCATTAAAAAAATAAAATACAATACTTACATTACTCAGCTTTATCCTGTGAAAATATTTTTCACTGGAAAGTCCCAACGACTTTACAACTAGAACAGTTAGAGACAAATTTTCAGGAGGAGACTGGTGGTACCCTCCACTTTAGGCTTCCATCAGGAGGTAACTTCCCCTGAAGCCAAATTACTCCTCCTTCATGATGGCCCATCATCATGCAGAATAACAAAAAAAAAGTGAACCAAACAACAACAACCAACCAACCCCAAAACAAAACACAAAAAAAACCCCAAACCAAACCAAAAAAAGACAAACCCAAAAAAACACAAACAAACAAACAAAAACCCCAAATAAACAAACCCTAAAGCCCTGCATTTTAGTGGGATCATGCTAAACTGGATCCCTGAAAAGCCATCAGTGGGACAATAACAAGGAGAAAGTTGTTACTTGTTGTGTTAGATAGACAAATAAATAAAATTATTAGGGTCCATATTCCTCTAGCAAGACTCTTGAAATATTCCTGCCAGGAGGTCTGGACACTCTTGCACAAATAAAAGCCAGCTCAGAATTCCCGCCATCCACAGCTCACAGAGATGCTGAAGTGTTCACACTCCTTTATTTTTCCTTTTACGACACTTTATGAGGTGCTTGGCTACAAGAGAATTTACTGATTAAAGTACCAAGTGCAAGCAGCTCAAGTGCAGAGCCAAAAGCAAGCCAGTTCAAGTCTGACCACTCTGTTCCACCTTTCATTTTGCTAAGGTGAAGACCTTTCTACCAGATTAATAAAGTGCAGCTTTTAAGTAAAAATTCTCATTCTACTGCCAGGTTAAATCACTGTTGGATAATCTGTATGACCAGGCAGGAGCCTCTATTACGGTACAGAAGTTTGCCTTGTGGGACTCTCTGTGCAGCTACAATCACTTGAGATGTTGATCATTCCGCAGAAGCCGACACAGGATACAACTCCTGTTGTTAGAGCTTTCCTTGTCCAGCTGGGAGCAATGGATTAAATCCCAGAAGAGTTTATTTCAAAAATCAAGAGACCTCTCTTTATGTCTGTGCATTAAAAAACCCTCACGTTTTACAGAATACAAACATTCAGAATAATATATTGTAAAGCCTACCATGTTATGCTGCAGGCCAGCCCAAAGATGCCAAACGATGCTCATCAGAGAGGACTCTAAGTGGTCATGGCACATAGTCATCAGAAAAATCTCTGATGTTTTGAGTTAGAGATGTCATGGACTGACAGGGAACTGGTAAAAGAACACAGAGGGAAGGGTCCATCTACACGGAGAGGAAATAACTGCATACTGACTTTGATACTCTTCTCACATGTTTCTTTGGCTGTTATGGGCAAAAAGTAAACAAAACAATGAATATGAAGTTAAACCCATTGCCAGGTCAATAGTGACTCAATTCTAGGTCAGGTAATCACCTAAGAGGTATCCTCAGACATGCATGTGGCAATTTTTCATTAAATTAATTACTAATGATGCCTAAGAATACCTTCCTTCCTCTGAAGAAAAACAAGAAAACCAAACCCCAACTGACATCAAATATGGAGCAAATGCAGTCACTAAATATGGAAGGCAGAAGTTTCTCCAAACAGCTGTACTTTTAATAGTCTCGCTCCTTAAATTCACAACTACTGGGCAGTCGGCATTTCCCTTCTGATGGGCAGTGTCATTCACGTGTCCGGTGGCAGCAGCAGATAACACACAGACTGACTCATCCTCCCTCCTCTGCCTTCGGCTCTTTACTGGGAGAAAGATGGAAGGGAGGAACGGGTTGGCAGAACAGAGACGGGAAGGGGCCTGTGCACAAACCTGTACCAACTTGCAAACTTCCTTTCTTGTGAAAGAATAAACGAGTCAAGGATGTTGAAGCTGCACAGAGAGCAGAGCAAATACCACTGACAATATATTAATAAGAAAGGGCCTATTTTCTGCCTTGTGAAAAAAAGGTTTGTTTCTCAGAGCCGGCTCCATTCTTTTCCTTTTTTCTTCTCAGCTCTTGGTCTGTGGCAGTTCATTATAAGATGTGAACATTTCACTTTGTTCCTGGGTCAGCCAGGTCCTGTCATACAATTCAACTGGCAGGTGACTTTTAAATGGGTCAGAACTGATAGTAAGCTGTTAAAATGAGAATAAGCTGATTGTCCCTGGGACTAAAAAAGAACAGAGGGGCCTTTCAGAGTATCTGTGTCTCCATATAACCTTTGTTATGTAACAGAGCTGCCTTACAGTGATGATTTTTTTTTTTTTTAATATATATACCACCCCCCACCCCCCCAGAAGCAACTATGTCAAGGTTTGCTAACGGGAAGAGCTGTTTATCAGGAGGAACTTGGTAAATGCATACAGTGCCTGGAAACACTGCAGGACCCTCAGGCTGTAAGAATCACAACCTCTGGGTCCTGCACCCCACCCTCAGGAGCTGTGCTCCTTGCTTTTGCAGGATAGGGGCCTCGAATAGTCCCTATGAGTCTGCTGCATAGTGAGCAAGGAAAAACTACAGGTCTAAGGCTGTAAGACACAAAAGTGCCCAAATCCAAATTAAGAACTGCTAACAGTCACCCGTCCTTCATAGCAAACATTCACTGGTTTGCTGGCAGTCTCCTAAAGACTACGTATGACTCCCTTCCTAAAGCCAGATGCACTATGCACAAGGGTACAAAGTTATTTCGGAGAGAGTTGAGTTTGTAAGTAGTTGCTTAGAAGTCTTCGGGCCCATGCAAGTTTCTTTGAAAACACCAAGTCCTTTGTCAAATCAATTTAAACACAGGCTCATGATTTAGATCAAACCCTCATCAGTCTTCCCACAAGTCATCCAAGGCCAAATGGAGACCAGTCGCTATTATTTAAAACATAACTGATGATGGTTTCTGGCTGCTAGAGGTCACTGCTCAAATTTATATACTCTCAAGAAATCCTCACTGATCAAAATCCAAGTCAGAAGACAAAAAGATAAAATAAAATCTTCCTGCTCCCCCAACTCATGCTGGGCTTCCAAACCTAGCTGGAAGAGCTCTCCTAACGGGTTACTCTGAATTTACGTAAGCTTAACTGGAGAACAAAGTTTGAGCTTCTGTGTTTTAGCTGCATTAAAACAAGAAGAGACAGGGAAAGCCATAGACACCTGCTGTTGCCCTTGCACCCACAGTTCCATTCTTCTCTGGGCCAGCTTTTCTGATTTCAGACTAAAACGGTTAACAAGTTTTTAAATATCAGAGAAATAGAAAAATCTGCAATTACTTCAGCTTCAGGCCTATCCTTAGAGATTCAACATTATCTAAAAAGTAATAAAATCATTCAGAAC
>JAAGNO010006779.1:38280-86318 GCA_033439905.1 Ceryle rudis
TGCTGTTCCTCAGTGCAATTTTACTGTACAACTTGCCACACTACAGAACCTTTTTTTTCATGCAAAGAGGCTGACAGGGTGAAACTTTAAGTTTGTACCTCAGACTTTTTATTATTGGTCTACACTTTTGTGATCTTCTTTTATAAATCAATACAATATTTTTTACTTTCATTGCTATAAAAGAAACAAAAAAAGAAAAATGCCCTTTAGCCCTGGAAGGGCACAACAGAGTCCTAAATCAGTGTCAGTTGAGATGCATCACATGCAGCCGAACAGCCATTCTGTGGCTGCCCTGCTCCATGTTTTCCTTTCTTCTCTGGACTGGGTGTGTTGCCAGAAAGAAATCCCAATACAAGGCAGAACAACCATGTGAGCACAGGCACGCCAGCCTACAACCTCTGCTCTTCTGGAGCAAAGTTTTGCCAGCTCCAAATTAAACTGGGAGATGTGGAAAAGGAAGGGAGTCAAAGTTAGTTTCCACATTTCCCCCAGCTTTCCTTGACAGGGTTCATATGTAACCTGTCAGTTATGAAGTCTGCTTTCTGCAGCAACAAACCTCCTCTGGAGCAGCTATATCCTGGACGTCTCCAAGCCAACCACTTTGCCAACAGCAAAAGCCACACTCAGCAGCTCTCGCGTCCCAACCAAACGCTGTATGGTGTTGTATAAAAGCATGCTGAGATGCAATTCCCACACTGTAGTGCTCTGCAATCTATATTACAACAAGATAATAAATCAAGAGCATCGTAACATCACATTCAAACAGTGACAGTGCTCTCCACCTGCCCTCAAGGCACCCATATATCAGGACCCCTCTCCCAGAATGCGTGCCTCTGTAATTTTACAGATTCAAAAGGTCAAAACTTTACCTACATTTACTTTAATGTTATTCAGACATTATTAAAACCTTTTAGGAATCACCCACTTGCTCCAGGCCCTCCCACAGGGCTGGGCAGCAAGGGCATGCTAGTTCAGGAATTATTATATATTCTATGTCAAGGACAACTATTCAAAGTCAAGCACTGAAGAGAAAGATGCTAAACAAGGTAATGTTTTAACATTGCTAATTTATCTCTAAAATAACCATTTTTATTTAATTTTATGTGCATTACACAACTAACCCTGGAATCTCTCATTTGAACACAGAGTTCTTTATCTAAGAGTAGTAGGATGTTCTAGAAGACTTCCCACATGAATTGTAAGGAACAAGCAAAGAGGAAAAAAAAAAAATTTCAATCTGCCTGCACAAGAAATTCAGCTGCTTCTAAACTATTTATGAAAGGCCAAAGCACCAAACAGTCTATGGAGCTGGAACACTACTGCATCCATGTGAAACTCTGAGAAAAGCTGGATCCCAAATAGGCTGTTCTCTTTCCTTCTCCAGCTCTACATACTGGAGAACCACCACCTGCCATAGCTTTACAGTCTCTTACCAGTATGAGGGAGTATTGATTTTTACCAAGGGAAATGGATGAGTAAGAGAGATACACAAAATGTCTCTAACAGCATTTCCTAAAGCTTTGTTTTTTGTCGTTGTTTTGAAGACTGCCTTTGAAGATTAGCAACTTGTTCATTCCTGATTAGTTTGTTGAATTCAAAACACAGCAGAAGGCAGTCATGGCAAATCAGATGTTGAGTTTAACCAAACAAAAAAGATGCCAACTTTTCAGGCAATGTCTTATCCAAACAGCATTCCACAGCTGCTAAGAAGTATAAAATGTTGCGAGCTTCAGCTTGGAGGATGGTCAGTTTTGTGTGACTGTGCTGCCTACACCTTAAAGGGGGAATAACCCATTAGCAGAGGACATAATACTTTCTGAGGATTTAACCTGCATGCTGAAACCAGTCTTCTACCATGCACGTGCTTTCACACACACATATATACACATCTACTTAATCAAACACGTACGTAGTTATGACCTTAACTGTTCATCCTCAGTTATTTGGAAAATACCCAACTCTTCAACTGCTATGACCACTTATCCAGCAGAAATATACCTTTCCAAGCAGCCTGAAACTCAGAAATATTACTTAGGTGGTTTTATCTTCCTGTTTTCCAAGAGATATGATTCATTTATAAGCAAATAAACACATACGTTGTCACTATTTATAATGCTCAAGTACCTGTTACTGCTTATTGATTTAACGATTGAGTGCATAAGAAATGCAGCCTTATGATGAAAGGATGCACACAATGTGCAGAGAATATCCCTGCTACCCTGTGGCTCCCACAGCTCAGAAGACCCTCATAGCCACTCCTACAATGGCATTCTCTGAAGAATGGAAACCCGTGCACCACTTTGAGTTTTCAAAACTCACTCAAAACAGCAGCACAGAAACAGAGTCAGGACTGAGTGCATAAGAATATTCAGTCTTTGTGACACTCCATTAGAAATGTCACTGGGATTTTATAAGCCATGTTAGCAGGCCATCCTTCTGCAGCACCAAAGGCAGTGAAGGGCCTGATTTTTCACAATACAAATGAACCCTAGTGACACACTGCATTTTCAAAACTTACGTTTTTAAAGGAGCTGCCAGAAGCCTCAGCCTACTGCTAATGGCAGCAGGTATTTAAGCACCAAAGAAATCAGATTTCACTAGAAATCTAGGGAACTCAGGGAGACCTGAGGTTAGTGCTTCCTCCTCCCTCGCTCCTGTCAATGGGCACACACTGGTACAGCACTGAAGGCAAGGGAGTGGCAAGCCCACTGGAGCTGGAGGCAGCACTTCATGAAAACACATAATAGCGGAAGCTACTTTCAGATCACGTGCTGCATTTTGACCACCCTCTCATCCATTTGAAACTGCAGATGGGAATCCTGTTCCTTAGTAAGAAAAATCTTTCTGACAATAACTGGGAAGCATCTGGCTGCCTTCCCCTATCCTAATCTCATAGGAGCAGTAGCTACTGACCTTTCAGCTAGGTCATGATTGAATCATTCAAGTAGGCTCACCTTTTCAACCCAGCTCCTTCTTTCAGTTCATCTTAATTTATTGGTCATTTCCATAACGTGGTCCTTCAGTGACCTGTGCATAAACAACAGTTGCTTATACATTTGGTTCAAATGCTTTCATATTTACCTAGCATCTACATAGTATTTTGGACCAAAAAAAAAAAAAAAGTCTCTCACTTCAGATATCCCAGGTCTTATCCTAATAGGTTTCCTTCCTTCCTTGTAACATCTGCAAGAATAAACCATGAAATAAATAAAAGTGCTAAGTTACAACATTGCCTATGTTACTGTTATGTTATGCTTATGTTATGTGCTTGGAATAAACAGACCTTATCATCACAACGTGCTGAGCCACCCTAGCAGCTGTCAGGACACCATAAACTCACTACACTGCAGTATCACACATCCATTCCTAAGGTTTCTCCAATGCCTGAAAACTCCAAATACACTCACATGGGAGCTCATTGTCCTGGAAACACTTTCTGTGAACAGTCAATACCAATGGCAAAGTCAAACAAGTTTAATTCCACTCCTAAGAACTTTTATATCCCCTTTTAAGACATTCATGGAAAGCATTTACTGAGCTGTTCCCTCCGTGTCACAAGATATTCTGAGTAACGGTTTGATGGACACATTGCCAGCAACAGTTGCTCCTAGCAGCAATGAGGGATGTTTAGGCTTTCATGTTCTACTAAGTACTAACATCAATTAGGAGTTCCTGTACGCTTACAACACGTGTTCACTGGTCTGTACTTGTAAATCAGTAAATTGATCATTAATGCAGCACCAAAGCCACATTTATGTCTTCACCGTAGAGAAGGACAGCACAGCATCTCCTATCAAAGCAGTAAAAATCATTCCCCAGTGAAATCAAGCAAATAAACACATTTCACAAAAAAGATGAGACCCCCTCCATGATCCAGCCTTACAGATGCGTATTAGTTCAAGTTTGGAACCACTCACCTCTCCGTATCCCCTTACCACACAGCATGTATAGTACATCCTCATGCACAGGCAATTAGAGCTTTATGATATTGTGCACGGCAATGAGCAGCTGAGTTTGAAATACAACCACAAGAACCTATAAACAAATAAACCACAGTGAAATTCTGCGTCCGTCAGGGTGAGCGTGCAGATTGTCTTGGGTTGTAGTGTGAAGTACACAGGAAGCTTTGTGTTTTACCTTCTTTCTAATAGGTAGAAAGCTTCTTGTCTTCATTTTATTACCCACCCTTAAATAATTAAGACTAATTTGCTCAACAGTGCAGCACCTCCGCACATGAATAAGACTAAACAAATGTATTCCTAGTGAATCTCCACTGACTTCACTAAGTTTTACTACTTCTAGATCTAAGCACGAATCTTGTGTTCTAGGTCCTGGCAGCCCAGAGAGTCTCCACTCTAAGCTGGCTCTGATCCCAACAACTTTAAATGAGTCACTTAACCTCTCTTCTTGGTTTCCCACCTTTCATCTGGAACATTAATACATAATTCACAGCCCCAACTGGGAAAAAAAAAAAATCCATTATTTAAAGTTTGCACACTGCTTTGAAGATGAAAAGGACTATGTTTTGTCACTAGCACAGCTTCAACAGAGAGATGTGGTTTATTCTTGCTCAGGAAATTTCTGCCATTGAGTTCTGTTTGAAGAATGTACTTATCTTGAGAAAAATGTACTTTATATGAATAAAAAGTACTGTATGTAATAACTTGTCGGGGCGGGGGGGGAGGAAACATGGTATAACGGGAAAAGATCCTGGACATAAAAATGCTGGCAGGACCAGAAAGCTGTATTGTTTCTCCAAAGCACCCTGGAGACTTAGGGGATTCCAGGAGTGATCCTACATGACCATGACAAGCTAGAAGAGGTAATTACATTGCATCAAAATTGGGGGTCCTAAGCTTCAAGAAAACTTTACCTTTTGCTAAGCTCCCCTCAATTCATACTTAAAATAATAATGTAGTTAGACCTTTCCTGTGAAATCAGAACCTCACCTCCAGGTACCAATAGAGACTTTCTGTCTGGATGAGCAGTTCCTGCTACACTTCATCAAAGCTGCATCGGTACATATTGCCATAATAAAGTGCACATAGCAGAACATGACCAAAAGGAACCTCTTACACAGTTCCTTGAATTCTTGCTGGTCAGAGATGTATGACAGCTGGGGCCTTAAACAAAGAGGCTACATGGATCTAGATGTGCCTCTTGTTTCCACACACTGACCCAATCCTGCTCCACAAACTGCCAAGTTTATGCTGTGTTCACAAAATATGACATCATGATTATTTTTGTTTTCCTTTCTTTCAGGGAGATGGGTTGCTTTTGTTTTGATTTGATGTAGCTGCTGGCACATGTGAGGAGAGCAGCATCCCAGTTACAATAGTTTTGGAAGCTGGATTCATTGTGTTGTAATGGGTTGCTCAGGGCTCTCTCTAAATTTTTCCATTTCCTTGGCAGAGCTGCAAGCAGTACAATGTCAGAAGACAAATTACAGAGGCATTTACCCAGTTCCGGGGCTTGTCGTTTGCTATTCAGCCTTGACCAAACTGGCATGATGTACTGAGTGTGCTCCACTGCTTGTGGGACAATTTTCTTGGCACTACAAAGAGACTTTTCATCATATTCTTGGACAAATGCACTGTGCTAAACATAGTTAAGTATTTTAGGCCACAATCTCAGTTGATGTAAACCAGTGTAGCTTTACAGAAATCAACACTGCTGTTTACATCCACTGCTGCTAAGGATTCAGTCCTTCAGCGTTGTATCAGCTTGAGAACTGGACTTCAAAACATAGAGTGCTGCAAGATTTGTGTTTCTTTATTGCTGTACATGCCTTAAAAGAGTTACCAAGTTTCCAATACAATCACCTACCAATACTCTTCACACAAAAGCAGTATGTGAACTTTGCCAACTTATAAATAATGAACACGTGTATTACGTGTGCTGTTACCAGGTGTATTTGTAAAGCCTTCCACAGCTCAGCAATGGCAAGAGTCACACAAGGATAAGTTTACCAGAGAAGCTCACTTCATACCCAGTAATCAGACTTGCTCTCTTAACTCAGAGGGTGTTAAGTTTTCTTTCATTAGTCTTCTTGGCTCTAATGCTCTTTCCTCCCACCCCCCCAAAGAATTTTTCCTCTATCACAACGGCCATTTCAGCCTGTGACTTCAACTGTGTGACTTTCGAGAGCTTCTTTCAATGTACTAGTTCCTGACTACCCGAGGTACAGACAAGTACAAGCGTAATTCACACATGACCAGCCTGGACACCTCTCTCTGTCAGCTCCCAGGTCTCATGTTCTATCTCAAGGTTCAGAAAGATTCATGGAAATATTAGACAAAAGTGCTTGAGCTTGTTCACAGACTCATAGGAAGACCTTTAAAGCAAAAGAAACCTATTTTTCATGTTTAAATTAAATATGCGAAAAACAAAGGCTCGAATTCTTTCCCCTTCTACATATCTCCTCCAGCTTAACCTTTCCTGAACAATCTAGGCAGTGCTGCATCTAAGGCAGAGAAAAGATGCCAAGCATCAGATCAAGGATTTAACTCTAAGTGCAATGGAGCTATGGAGTATCTCTTGGCAGATAGTGTTATTTTAGGACCCATCTCTTTTATCCCTAAACCCATTCAGAAGCAAGGAGAACATAAGTCACAACTCTTCTCTCAGAGAAGAGGGAAATTCTTCTACTGCTGTGGACTCTCTCCTAATTCAGAAAGTGCTGTTTGGGCTGGCTGAGAGAAGACAACTGGAAGCAAAACCCCTTCCTCTTTAAAACAGAAGAACAAGCAAATAAAAGTGAACTTCAGTCTAGAAACCAGGGTCCCTTTCAGTAGTAAAATTAAAAAAAAAAAAAAAAGAAAAAAGAAAAAAGAAAATAAAAAATGCTTTTGAGAACTAGACAAACTTCTAGGACAACAGCAAGGTACCTGGTAGAGCCCTGAATGCCACTCCCATAAAGGGTTTGGGTGAGAAGCAGAATGAAAAGCACATTTGTGGAGATGTAGTGGATTAAAGCCACCGTGGCAAGTGCACTTCTACAAACCTGAATTAAATTATGCTTCCTTATAGCAGTCCTGTGTTCATACCCACGTCAAGAAATCCCATCAGGCATGCAGCTCTGATGCAAGGAAAATACATTTTCTCAAATATGCAGCACTATCTGTTATTCACTTCAAAGCCCCTCCTAATATGTTATAAGGTTCTGGAAATCATTCCTTGAACAGGTTAATTCATTAAATGGAATCCTTGCCATTCTTTGTTTACACAGAATTTATCCTGTGCTTTTGCTTTAATGATTATTTGTATGAGGTATAAGGTATTGACTAGTAATAGACAATGTAAAGAAAAAAATATGCTGGCTAATTCTGTAAGTTAAACTAGGTTTCTGCATCAAATATGGGAATATAATGCAATTCTGCTTCCTTTCACCACCACTTTGATGGATGGTGATATTATGTAATAGGGGTATTATGGAGGAGGAGAAACCTTGCATTAGCACAATCGAGCGGTGCATAAAGGCTTCAAAAAAACAGTCACACTGTTGAATCTGGAATTGAAAATGAAGAGCTGATCTTAGAAGGAAAAGCCATTACAGGTTATAAGAAGAAACAATCTATCCAGGGATTCAAAGCAAGGATAATGGCCACTGAGTTCATCTTCCAGGCTGCCTCCTTTACAACAAAAGGCTCAAAATTAGCAATGTCTACATTATCTTTAAAGCCCTCTGTAATACCAATATAAAAACACAGGCATTAGCAAAGAATTCTGTTTTAATGTGAGCCTCTCACCCTCTGCTACCCCACCCATCTGCCCAAGTCATTCAGTCCCTGTACCGTGTCTCACCCCAGCACGGTGACAGCTCTGGGACAAAGAGCACCCTTATCCCATGTCTGCATGAAGCCCAGAACCACAGGCTCCTAGTAGTTCATGACAATTCCCTGTTGGTCTGCCTCCATAAAAATTAACAGTTATTAATCACCAATATATCTATTAGGCTCCTAGAACTCATATGTATGGGCACACACAGGCATATGTACATCGGGAAAACAAACCAACCCAAATGAACAAAAACCCCCAACAAATGAAAACAAACAAACAAAAACCAAAAAACCCCACCACCACAAGCAAAGCACCACTAAGAAAACCATTTCCTGTCTTTGTTCTTTGGTGAACCAAGCACTGGAGACATTTGTCATGGTGCTGCCTAAACAGAAAACACCTAGTAATGCAAACGTGCCAACACGTAGTTTTAACCCTTTTCCTAATTCTTTGTTCTAATATTTAGTGTCAACTTTGCACCCTAGTGAACCCCAGCAATGTCATGGGGTCTTTCTTGCAGAAAACGTTAAAATAAAGTCTAAATCAGTTTTTAGGAACAAAGTGAGTTTTTAGAATCAAATGATAAGAGAACTGCACTACTGACTCAGAGCCAGAAAATGGTTTCTGAGACTTCAGTAAGCCTGAGGGGACCTCAATAAAGTAGCACTAACAGGGGTGCTTTCTGAATTATCTGAATGAGAACTGGAAACCAGAAGTACAAAGGCATTGAATCTATCTGAACTAACGTAGTATCTGGGAAATCTTATCCCATGAAGAAAGCAGGAAGAAAAAAAAAATAAAACACAACAAAACTACTTTCTCTGAAATGACAGCTGGAAACTGCAATGGGAATTATGCTGATTGCCTCAAATGCTTCATTTTCACACAGAAGAATCTGCTTCTATACAGACTCTTCTCTATGCCAGGGATCTCCCAGTCTTTCAGGGACCATCTACATTGTCACTGCCATGAGACAGGGACCATCACTTCTGTGTCATGCATATCCACAGTGAATAATAACTACAGTCAACCAGTCTCCCCCGCATCAGACTGTGTGCGCAGATCCCAGGTTGAAAGTCTCATTTTCTTATCAGAGTCTATTTCCCTTCAGGCAAAATCCTTCACCATCTTTTCTCTGACTCCTGCCATATGCAAGTGTCAAAAGGTCATATACAAAACAGTGAGATGGAAAGCAATGAGGACGGAAACATCTAACCAGGGTGATGCTGCCTGCAGACTCTCAATCCTGGACCAGCGGGGCTTTCCTCCTTGCTGTCTTTCATCTTAAAGAAATAGAAATAAGCACTGTGCAAATAAACAACAATAACGGAGATTCTGAGATACAGAAGGATTTTAATGACTGGCTTTCACTGGGATTCTGATTATGCTTTGCAATGCTTGTCTTGTTTGAAATAATATTGCATCATTTCCCTGATAGAGAAGGAAAACTGTCAATCTTCTGGATTTGCTCTATCTCAGAAAATGCAGATTGTTCTCTTCCAATTTAAAGAAGTGGCAGTGACAAATTTTCTAGCAGCTATTCAAGGACTTAAAAGAGCAGTTAAGCTTCCACACTCAAATATATGCCTTTCCCTAAAAAGATTTTGCAGGCCCCCATACCATTTGTGTATTTGGAATGGATTTCCATACTTTTGAACTGAAACAGATGGAGATTAAGTGACATGCATAAAGGGCCCAGAAAATTTTCATTTAGCAATCAAAGATTGAAGAATTTTGAGAAAGAAGCCATGACAAGGCCATGCTGCTGCTTGTGCTGGGTCACAACAGAACTCTCTGCTGAAAGTCAGACAACCTCCATGAGGCTGAACTTCCCATTGTCAAAACTTTGACCTGTTTTTCCTCCCAGACTTACCCCTTTAATTTTTGTCCAAACAAGTATATGTTTACACATTAAACATAAGCAAATGGGAGAGAATGACTATAAATTAACAGTCATGCCTTCCAGAGATTTGAAAGGACAGAAATAAAGAACAATAATCTTGATAGCTACTCAGTCATTGTGGTCTCATGGGTTGAGACGCAGGCTCTTTCCATTGCATTTTACTCCAGAGCATTTCTCCACCTATCTGGATGGGCTAAATTAGCACAGATATGCCATGTCTGCTCATCAGATGAGCAACAACCTGTTTAGCCAATGTAACTTCACCTTGTTTCACTTTGATCCCACAAGAGCTTCATTAATTCTACCTGATCTCCATGAACACCACTTCTTGAGATCCAATCACTCCCTGGCTTCCTACTTCAGTGCATTTTCTGCCAACCTTCACACTTCAGATGGGCAGGCTTTACACCAGCAGCAACCACCCACAGCCTGGGAGCATCTGCACTCACTGCTGCCTCCTCTCTGCAGCACCAGCTCAACTCAGAGAGCTCTTAGGAACAAAACATAAAGGCCCAGTGGAAGGTCCTGTGCTGCAACAGGGCAGGAGTCTCCCATCGGTGCTGGCTGCCATCACCACAAAAGGAATCATCCTCTTGCTTGAAATAAAGTTGAATGAAGAAACAACTTCAGTAAAAGCTGAACTCCACCATATAAGAGGCCTTTCAAAGGCCTTTCGAAAATTTGACCCTTACAAAAGTTACCCACCATGTACACAGCTCCAGCTAACAGATACAGCAGCTGTCCTAACATACTGAAACCCACTGGGAGTGTTCACAGCTCCTCTCGGACACTTAAATCAATGTTTTATTAAACATTTGTTGCAGAGTAGGTGTAGACACGCTGGGAGTCATCCCACAGCATGACACTGTAAAGAGTTGTAGTGTCAGTGACACATTTGTTCCTTTTTGGAGACTTCAAGGATAGAAATACAGCCAGGCTTTACTACTTGCATCCTTATGGACTAACAAGGGGAAACGTGCACATCCCCCAGACCTTCATGGGAATCTCTGGCATGGAAAAGCAGCAGCACTCCCAAGCACAGGGATGTGGAGATGGCCACCTCACACAGCTGCCCAGGCTGACTTTACCCCCCATGCTGCTGGCTTTGAATAAGGTGGCTGGGTCTTTGAAAGAATCTCCACAAGTTTAAGAGCAAATTAGGCTGAAAGCAGCTGTAGAGAAGAATGGGAAAAGGTCTATTTCTCAGGAAGATCACCCTCCTGTACAGGAAGGACAGGGTGCCCAGTGTGCCAGAGATGCGTTCTTTGCCAAAGAGCCAAAAAGAAGCAATAGAAAGCTGTAAGTCAGTCTGCCAGTTCCACAAAAACTGAATCCAAAGCTAACACTGGATTACAAAGAATTACTTTTCTGTTTGTGTTAAGCAATCCTCTCCACCAACACTGAAAAAAGCTCACTATTTAAGCAGTGAATGTTGAGACCACCTGATAATTATCAGCAGAGACAACAGTTAAAAAAAAAAAAACAAGCATAACTAAGAAAAGGCAAGAAATTTGATTACAAGTTCTGCATCTCTCCCCCCGCCCCCCCCCAATAATGTTTTTTTACATACAGAAACAAGCATTCTGCTTAAAGCATGCATCAAGCAACCAGGAAAAAAAAATAGAGCATGGAAATCACAAAGCAAGTTAAACAAAAGCAAAGAATTTTCAACATCCTGACACAAGAGGAAATATTTAGAAATTTAATTAGCACTGACCACCATACATTAGGCTTGCTATTTCCCAAGGGGCTTGACATTTTGCATGCTGTGAGAACACCAAGAAATACCAGCTCTTACAGAAAGAATTGTTGTTAAAATCTAAGCCCCACTTTGAAATACAAAGACTATTTGCATAGCATTAAAATAATAGCTGGAACTGTCAGTCTGGGCTCAGTGAGAGCAGAACTACTCAGAGGAAGCACGTGAACCTGACAAGTGATGGACTGTAGAGGTTTTTGCAAAACACTGCCTCACATCCTTCCACCTACAGCTGAGACCACCACCAAGAGCAGAACTGCACCTACCCTAGGGCAGCTACTACTGACCCGTGTTTCTCCACCTATCTTCAGAAAGTCACCCCTGCAATGCAGTGGGGCCCCTTCTGACCAATAAAAGCTTAAAGTCTGCAAATCCCATGCACAATTGTTCTTTTAAGTCTTCTTCCATTAATGTTTCCTACAGTCATCTCCACAGGGTATAAAAAACATCCTGCAAGCTGCAGCATGTCCATGGCTGGTCTGCAGGCAAGGCACAAAAAGCTGCTGCTTCCAGATTTGGAGAGGAAATTTCCAAAGGATTTCCTTTGAGGACAGCTGGAACTGCTGTCACCCTGTGGACTATATACAAGGTCCTGGTTCCTTGAGAAGGTTTTCTCTAGCGGGAATGTACAGGATCACATTGTTCACCCCAAGCGATGCACAGCCTCCTCCTCTCTGACCTCACCTCTGATCTATACTGAACGCAGGCACCAGCGCCTCCGTGGGACTTTTGCTGACCAAGCCATCCTTTCACTACACTTTCATACCAAGCAAAAGTTCCCTGTCCTCTCTTTAATGCTCAGCTTTCAGACTGTTTACTGGAGTCTCATGATCTCTGCTGTCTGCTCCATCTGCCATAAGTCTAAGATTCTTGAGTACTATTTTCTGTTTCCCCTGTTCCCTGGAATAGTACCCTATGCCTGCTGGGGTACTTCCATTCAAACCTCTCCAGAGCCCCAGCTATAGCACAGCACTGAAGAGCAGCCTGGTAGAGGTAGGCCACTCCAAACAAGCGTTTTCATCGTGAACAGCAAACTACTGACACTGAAGCCAACCTCAGCAACAGAGACTTGCTTGAGGCACTCGTGTCAGTAAGTCATATAACCTGAAATAAATATGACATCAGTCACAACAAATGCTTTCAGTGATTGGTCTCTGTTTTCACATAATTAAAAAGGGGGTTTGATCTGCTTATGGTCATTTCCCATCACATCAGATTATATTTGTATTCCTAGAATCCAAAGTCTTCACAAAAAAAACCCTCATTGTCTTTTTTACTACAGAAAAAAGTAATAGCACCCAATTAAACAAGTAATAGCACCCAATTCTTCCAATGCAAGCGCAAAATATCAGCCATACAGCTCTCCACCCTCACAGGGGGTCTGGATACAGTCATTACTCCTCGATCTTTAGGATCCAGAGATCAATAACCAGCTTCATCATTCCACTCTTTGATGAACTTTGATAATTGTGGCCCCTGGAAGTAATGACAGCCATCTGTGTTTGCCTATGGTCTTGACAGGGTTACACCGTATGAACCACAGATCACTGGAAAGGTTCACTGACTTCAGAGCCTGTGTCAACACAAACCAGGGGAGAATTTGACTCTTTCTTTGCCTAATGGAAAGACAAAAGCACAGAGCTTCTAATCCTGAGCCTATGAGACAGATTTGTGCACCTTGGCTTTTTTGGTATTTCCAGTTGGCTGAATGAGCTGAATTTGTACTTAAAACCAACCAATTCCTCACAGAACACTAGTATTTGTCACATTTCTCACAGAAAAAAAGACAAGTTATAAAGACATACACCTGTTCACACAGCACCAGTGACAGCCACAGAACCACATGCATTTAATTAACTAAATACATAAAGTGTCAGGCAATTTTTGTACAAAATTCAGACCTGGGCCAAATGCAAACTCCAACCAGGTGAACAAAACCTGCATGAAGTGATACTGCTTTGAAACTTTAAATGTTTTTTGAAAGCACTACCTGTCAGTGTAAATCCACCCTACACATTAGCAATCAGTCACAGAGCCCTCTTCAACTCGGAGATGTTTGAAATGCCCACCAAGTGCCATTTCAGCTGTTAGGATGAAGCCATAACAAGCTATCCCCTGTCCCTTTTGACTTGACAGCAGGTCTGAAATTGGAAATTTTATCACCAAAACCACAAGCCCACCTGAAGCTTTGCCAGATCCATTGCTGCTGGTAGCACACTGTTTCTTCTGTTACTACACTAAGGTAATGTGCAATAGCTACTTAAATGTTAAGTATTATGGAGTATGAACACTAGAAAAGTAAATTCCTCTACATTTTCAATTAATTACTGAAATCAAGCAAGAAATGCACAGTCTTTATGGTACTTCATTAAAATAGAATACCTTCTTTCTCCCAAAATACAGCACTTATATTTCAGGGGAAAACACACTTGTTAAAATAGGCTGCTTATTATTAGAGCTAATGCAGGTAGATAACTGTAATTTTTCACATTCATATTCTTCAACGACACAAGTTCAGAAATTAACCATGGCTAGAAAGGGGCAGTATTTATTGACATTGCAGCATCCCAGAGATTTCCAGTTTTCTCACAGAGCTCTAAAGTCTCTGGGATCTACGACCATGCCATTCCTCTCTCTTGACCGCATGTAATGTAGAAGAGAGGAAAGAAACAAGCTTGCTGTAAGCCAAGAGCAAGTAATTAAAGATTTGGATGTGCAAAAGTACTTTAAATGCTGGTTAGAGAGAACAGTAGTTTTCAGTCCAACTGACTGCCAGCCAGAATGTTAGGACATTCTGAAACCATAGGAAGCTCTTCTCTCAGTTCCTCCAATATTACTTCTGAATAAGTCTTTTTGGTCATAAAAATTTTTGTCTCTTTCCAAACGAACACTCCCCTCACTTTTCTACATTTAAGATCAAATCAAGTTACACCTACTAGGAAATCAAGCAAAATCAAATCACTTGGACCCAAACTAAACTGCAAGGTGCATTCATCAGATGGTCAGAACACATGCCTAGCTCCCATCCCTCTAGACTTACAGTGCTGTAGCTTTATTATTCTTAGAGTGGTGCCACTTTTGCCATTTATGTAAACAACTTAAACCAGAAGTTACCAGTTTATAGCTTTTTATTACTCACACTGTAGTAAAAATATAATAGTATCATTTTTTACCATCTTAGCCTTATACTGATCTGGTACATTACATTAAGACCAAGAGAATTAAAAGAATTAAGAGGCAATAGCACACTTGTGTCAAAAGCTAATACAGACATCTGCACGTACTAAGTGCTGTTGTATTTAAGCAGTCTTCTCAAAAAGACCCAAATCTTCTTCATGCGCTGTATAACCCTTGTTTACATGTCTGCTCAGAGCAGCATTATTAACTTGATCAGGCTTGGTAACAGAGCAGCACTCTTTAGCCTGAAGAACAAGATAACGATACAGTTATTCACTCAGGGGAAGGCTAAAGGCAAGCCTCAGAGCTGACCTCAGACACTCACGTACAATTGTGTCTTACTATTTAATTAGTCTGATCTGACCTGAAAACATTTGCAATCACATCAGCTCTGTTAATGAACATGCGTCTGAAAGCCAAAGCGGCAGCAACAGAAAACAAATCCAACATACCACTGTAAAACATTCTTTACTAAAAATAAGACATACAGTCAGTGTTTCAATTGATTTTAAAATCACTAAGCATTGTCAAATACTCATTTCTGACAAGGATCAGCAGCACTGAGCAGAAGACGCTGCATTACATCTGGGTCCCACCAACTGTAGAAGAGGTCATTAAAAATGCATCCAAGAAACTATTTTCTCATGCCGTAAGTCAAGTTTTATTTAAACAAACCAAAAGCCAGACAGCTAAGACTACAGGGAACCAGGCAGCACATGCATCTCAGAGTCTCCCAGGCTCTATGCTGGAGAGCAATCACTCAGCCCTGAAAGCCCAGGCTGGACTCTGCACAATAATACAAAGAGTTTTCCACTTCCTCCACAAATCCTCAGTTCCTCAATCTGGAAGAATGCT
This sequence comes from Ceryle rudis, assembly GCA_033439905.1. Lineage (NCBI taxonomy): Eukaryota > Metazoa > Chordata > Aves > Coraciiformes > Cerylidae > Ceryle > Ceryle rudis. The sequence continues at coordinate 53,754 of JAAGNO010006779.1, forward strand.
GTTGGGATCTTAATTGATTGGCATTTGAAGCCAAATGCAACTTATTAAACACAAAGAAAGCAGAGGTTTTCCATCTTGGTTCATACCTTGCATCCACGTATCTGCAGATAAAGCAGAATATGGGTTGACGTGAACCTAGAGTCCCACATCTCACCCTGGATGTTCCTCACCCTCTTGAAGTTTCCCAACTTCTCAGATTTTCCTCCATCTGTTGACTGCACTCAGCTCCTAAAATGTGGCACTTCAAATACTCATCCTAAATGCTCAACAACCCATATTTCAAATCCCTGGTCTTGTTCTTTCACTCCCTAGGCTTGCACCTCACCGTGGAGCTTTGTACAGTTTATTTTGGAGGTAATTAAGCAGCCGGGTTACAGCCCTTCTCACACAGCCTGACAGCCAGACTGAAAACTGAACAGTGAGTGAATATGGTGGGAAAAGGAGCAAGAGAGGCACATGTATGGGGATGGAGGAATCACAAATCTTCCTATGGTGAAGAATCAGCCTCTTTCCTGTTTCCTCCCTGCAGATACTCGGGTTTCCACCAGTTCAAATGTCTAAAAGAAAACTCTGATCTTCACTCTCAGCTCCCCACAACCTCTCTTCTCAGCAGTTACCCTCATGTTATACTACTACTCACCTGTAGTCTACACCGCATTTTTTGACCAATACCTTTTTCTCATTTACCCCATCCAAATAGCACCTTGCACCCCCTGGGCTCCTCTCTGCTTACATGTACAGGTCTCATCTGGAGTCTCATCAGACCAAGTAATTTAAGGACCCTTTTCTCTGTCTTTGAACAGATGAAGCCACCACTTTTGGCTACCCACCTCCAGCCAAGGATTGGCACGAACGACAGGAAAATGTGACCAGCACTTTGGCCCATCAACACTCTCTACGCATCCCTCCGCCAGTGAGCTCACAGCTTCCCCCACAAGGTGGTCACTAATGCTTCAGAAGAGCTGCTATAATAGTATGGAACCACATTACTGCTTTCAAATACTTGCTTGAAACTGCCACTTACTACACCACCTAAGAAAAACTAAATAGAGGGAAACTTGTAATGTGCTCATTCTAGCAGTTATTACACTGACCTCAGCACAGCAGCATCTCCTTATGCTTTCCCATGCACAGACTGTAACCTCTCTCTGTCAGAAATGGTCTTTTTGCCTGTGGTAACCCAATGGCAAATACAGAACAGTCCCAAACACAGTAATAATAAAACCCCAGATGACATAAATTATGTTACTTTAGTTAGGCTAGGCCTTGCATCTTTCACCCAACTTTCCAGCCCATCTACCTACCCATTTCTAATACTACTCCAAAAATTGCAAACCATACCTTTTTGACTAGCTAAAAAAACATGCTCATCAGCTCTACTGTATTTCTATCAACCATAATTTTGAAGAACTTCCAGAAGCAACAGATAATGCCAGGACTGACAGAAGTCCTACACAGCAGGGCAGAAAACCTCAGGTAAGTTTCATTCTGCTTTTACTTTGGCATCCTCAGTTTGGTAGGACGATCCCCAGAGATGCCTATTCATATGCAACGTGAGGTCTCCTTTTCCTTCTCTGTGCCAAAAAAAATGCATTACCATCTGTTCACAACTAACAGACATGAACCGCTTCCACAATGCTCCTGTGCAAGGGCTGGAAAGCACACCAATCTCTGCCCGACACACAAACCAAGAGAAAACCAATGAAAACAAGACAATGCCATCCCCTTAACCATGTGTGTCCATTTCCCCTTCTCGTGCCACTGGCAGAAAGATGAGAATTAATAATAATGCTGCTTCCCAAGAGCTTTACTGAACTGAACAAGGAATAGATCTGTCTCGTTCTGTTTTATTATTTATAACACCCCAAATCTCTCGTAACCAGCTAGTGCAAAGGCAGTGACAAGAAGTGAATGTGAATGGAAAGCTTTGTAAACATACAAAAAATAATTCCAAAGAACCACAACATATTTCTTAGAAATGAGAACTCGGAACTTCAAAGTCAAGTCAACCGAAAAGCAACCTGTCAGGGCAGTAAAAAAGAAAGTTGATGCCACGTGCACAGCAATTACCCATCTGCAACTCTGTTGAAGAGTAGCACCGACTATAAAAGAATCACATTCAGCAATGAAGGCCTTCCCTGCTAGTGAAATGAAGGAAAATACATCCTTCCAAAGACAATATAAGCAAATGATGGGAGAAAGCTAAGGGAACAGAACAAAAGGAACATCACAAAATACTTCTTACAGCCCACTGCCTGATTTTACATGTATAATTGAGAGCTACCAGAACTGCAGAGTCACTATTACTGCATGGTCATCATCAGCTCAAAATGTTTCTTGAAGTTATTGGCTCAGAGGGAAGAAAAAGAACCATCAAAATGCTGAAATAGAAGTAGTGTATAATGAGAATTTCTCCTGGTTCATGCAACACTGCTGCAAGTGGAAAAGCAAATAAAAAGAACTCTGCCTAAAGTTTGTATTACGTATTGATTTTATGGCCTATACCATATAATGGGAAATGCTCTGAATTGACTTGTGCAGAACTGTACACTCCAGCGTAAGCTGAAATCTATATTAAGATGACCAAAAAAACCTAGCTTCCCCCCCAAGGTCTAAAAGTATACTGCAACTCCCATGCACAATCGCAGGACTAGCCAGTAAGATTTTGGATTCAGAGAACTGATGATCTACAACCCCTCCCCTACCCCCAAATTAAAAGATCGAGCTAAAATGATTTGATACTATTTCAGAAGAGAGAGGATGCTTATAATATTTGTAAGGCTGCCAGCTGGCCTCTGCAGGTTTCCACTACAGATACCCTACAAGTTTAACTTAAAGAAGTTGACATTCACTTGTGAAAGAAGTGTAGACAAAAATGTAGCGGTTTCACTTACCAACCTTACACATGCTTCTTACTGCTCAGACAGTGGCTGACCAAGCAGGCACCCGAGTCTGTTTTTAGCTCTCAAGTCAGTGCTCCTACTCCAGATTTAACTTCCAAATATGCCCACAAGATGGAAGAGAAAGAGCATCACATCTTCAGCTCTCACTGGTGCCTCTGGGTCCCATGAAGACAGGCTGGCAGAAGAGGCAGCCAAACATTCCTTAAGACTGGTTGTGATTTACTACACTGCTGCTCATTTTTGTTACCTCAGTGTTCAAAACAACTCTTACTCCGGGGTCTGCCTGACTTTGGCTGCTGAGATTTGAAGGTTTTCCTTAATGTTTCTTATCCGGGAGAATCACTAGCAAACACCAGCCAGTTCATGGACAAAGAGATACAGGAGAGCAATTACTTGTTTTTTAAACCACCTTACCAGTAATTTTTATAAGATCAGCTAAGCCACAGCAAAGACCAGCAGCGTGTTTCTCAGCTGCCATTACACCCAAATGAAACAAGGCTCTTTACCAGATGGAACTGACAAATTCCTATCCCTGACAATGCAAGGCAAATCACTCCTGTTTCCTTCTGCCCTCTCAAGGATTTACCTTAATAAATTCACACTGCCATCACCATTTGAGCTTAACAAGTATGACTTTGATTAGGAAGCTCACATCTTGGGAAGGCAACAGAGGGGAGATTTCCACTTAATCCTGAAGATATTGAGGTAGAAATTAGTTCTTTTGCTCCATTGAAATGAAGCCTCAATATACTAAAATTGGTTTTTTTTTTTTTTCTTAATTATTCCTGCTGTTGCAAAACTATCAGCACATATGTCACTGAAATAGAAAGATCAGTCTCGTAGGTAATAAGTTTTATTGAGTTCTCGGAACCATATCATCCGTCCACCACTTTTTAATTTGCCACATGAATGGTTCAGTGTAACACCAGCTCTTGGAGTATTAGTGTAGGACAGAGCTCACGCGGGGTGTTTTCCTGAGCCAAATAAAAGAATTCTCCAATATGTACACAGATTAGAGAATGCTTTTTTTTTTTTCCACAGCAGTACTTGGATCACTTTTTATCGCTTTAGGATCAGGTGGCTAATTTATATATGGCTATTTTCTGCAAACTTTACCCCATCTTTGACAATACTAAAACAAAAAGGAAAATCTCCAGGGTTGATATTCCATAGCATGAGGGGGGGAAATAAAAAAAATTAAAATAAAATCATCCATATTGGTAAGTGAGACTATTTACTGGGGAGTTCACATCACAGCCCTGTAAAAACCACACTCCAGTTGAATGGAGAATACTCAAGGCTGAGGGCCAAATCTTTTACTTGGTGAACTCAAAAAAAAAGTAACCCATCGAGGAGCTAAATTCCATCAAAATGAAAACATAATGAATCCCAGAAGCTCACAGAGTTTGATAGACCTAAGTCCTTGCAAAAGCCTTCAGCATTTTCCTTTTTACCCTGTTTGTATGAATCAACACTGCATAAACAGGACAAATTCCTGCTTAGCCCTCCATGTGTCTCTCAGGCCCAGAAGAGGTCCTGGGCTGAGAAAGCACAGCAGGCAAGGATGCAAGGGGACAACAATCAATTAATGGCAGGTCTGACAAACTGTGATATCTTTGGAAGTGATAAAACCATCCTGGGACTTGCATATATACACACACACTGTATTATTAAGAAAAGCCAACCATCCTCGAGTGACATTTAAAATCGTGTCCAATGTCCATTGCTTAGCTTTATTTTCTTATTAGCCAATTCCTCCCAGACTTTTACCCTAAAATATAACCAAAGTTTTGGGGAAAAAAAGAAGAGTTCATAATCCATCTGTCCTTCCCACCATTAGTAACATCAGTCCACTCGAAATAACCAAACTATTCAAATAATATCTGGTATTCAAAACCCACATAGGAGCATCTTTCTTTAGTTAAGTTCCCGATTCCTCCTCTCCCCCCATCCTCATCATCTTCCGTTTCACCGAATGCTCTCACTTTTTTGCTGTCTTAATATATTTAAAATGTTTAAATGAATCTAGTATTGGTATCGCAGCGTAAAACTCGGGGGAAGAACCCACATGACTGGACATTCGTAATCCTGATTCTGCAGTATTTTAATTATGTTCAGCGAGGAAACTATTTAAGGTCCATCAATCTAAGCCACCTTTAACTCAAATTGAGGACATAAACACAAAATTCTGTAACGATTGGCTAGAGGAATTTAATTGAAATGGATGCAATGCCTGCCTGTGCCGAAGTCTAGGGTAAGCAGAATACCTGTGTACTAAGTAGAATATTTATCTGGGGCAAGTGATACATTTAGTAGTATTAATCCTAAATAGATGACAGACTTGTAATTGCCTTTGTGGAGAAAAGGAAAAGGCAATTAATTTCCACTTAGACTGAACAAGATACATCAGGGTAAAATATTGACAAAGCAGATGATTCTGTTCCCTTATGCAGAATGCCAACTGGCACCCAGTTTTAAAATGCCAGTTTAAAAACAAACTAAAATAAGAATAAAGAAATCAAGCATTTGAAAGGCTACATTTCACATAACTGGTTCACAAACAATTTCTTTTTCTACGCAAGAATACGAGAGGAGAAAAACTCTACTGTATTTAAGGGAAGTACCCTCATAGTTCTTCATAGCACACATGTATAACCACATAAATATCCACATATATGTGCTTCCTCTTCATGGCCAAGACCTATGTGATCCTAGGGACTGGAAATTTGGACACAGGATGAGCAAATTGTTCACAAGACACTGTAGTGCAATACTTGGTGGTGCAACACTTTTTTGGTATTCTGTATTACTCTACGATCACAGAACTCTGTGCTTTCAACGATTTGAAGAGTATCACCTCTCACTACCCTTCCAGCTAACAGGTGAGGAAAACCCACAAAGGGAGAACAGGGTCACCTTCAAATAACCCACACAGTTGCGACTATCACAGACACAGCCCAATATATCTGCCACTGCAGAGCCTTAGGAAACAAAGCAGTCAAGAGTCCTTATTTGCTGCCTGGAGGTGCTCCTACCAGGGAGCTCAAGCCAACTGCCCAGACATTATCTTGCCAAAGCTGCAACCTTAAAAGTTCCTTGGCCTGTTACCTTTATGTAAGTAGGGACAATCCAGGATGATCTTTCCCCAGATGGAACAGCAGTAGAAGCAGCAGTGGCTGAACTACGCTAACTACCTGACTGCTGTAAACACCAAAGGTCCACGCAAGTCCCTTTCACATCCACCTCCTACTCCCAGCAGTGCCTACAAAATGCAGGCTTGTCAGAGCAATGACCTCCCTGAATAAATTCAGTGCTGAGATTTCTCTGCTCAGCAAGGAGCAGGAACAACAGCCAGAGACCTACACACATTGGTGATGGCTTTGGGACATTCTGGCCTCCAGCACAACTCAAGACTTCTCTATCAGCAAGATCAGCATCTTGTAAGAGAAGTCCTCATGTGAGCCAAACGTATCTCACAATCCTTGCTTGCAGGTTTTCCCTGAAGCAAGTATATTATACACATCTTTAGAAAACACACAGTAGTTTAGAAACTACTTCTCTAGAAGAACATTAAGAGAATAAAAATCACACATTCAAAGCAAACTGTCAAGCAAGATTTCCTGAACAACCTTAATTGAGCTCCCTTGTGTATTTACAGTATAATATAGACTTATATATTCCTGGGCTATTCCCCTCCTCCCCGCACCAGCTGAGCCTTATTTACAGAGCAAGGAGTTACTGAATATTTCTCTTCACCATTTTAGTTCTAAAGCTGGTTATTCGATCTTCAGCAAACATTATCCACTGAATATCTCCACTGAATGAAAAGCTGGAAATTCCCTTGACATTTTATAGTGATCTCCCAACAGTCTCCAACTCATTTTAACCAAAAATGTATATGTCATAAATAAATTATTAAAAAGCTTGAAAAACATATTGATTGCCCACAGAAAAGGTCACACTAAAAGGTCACAGTTTGGCAAATGTTAACACACAGGAATGCTTGTCATATTAAATCAGAAGTGTCAGACAAGTCCTTGCTATAAAACCAGTATCAATATCTGTAATTTTTAAAAATGACGACCTATGAGACTTGAGCTATTAATCATTCAGGGCAGAGACATTTTCAGCTTTCGCTGCAGGTGCCTCCTGGGCACCCCTTACCAGGCTGAGGCTGCTGTGCCCCCTGCCCACTGGAGATGCTGAGGGACTCTCACTCTACCCTCAAACCCAAGAGGCTCTCAGTGTCACATAACAGCCAAATCTCCAAATGCAACAAACAACGTGTTTCCAAGCAATTTAGCGTCAGTGGTTCCCACAATCACTTGGGATTCATTCCTCATTTACTGACTGGGTTGCAAATAAATTTCTTTCTGTGCTCTCTGTTTTTTTTTCCTGATGTCAGCAGTATGGTAATCCTTGGAGAGTTACCAAGCTGCCCTTTAGGGAAGTAGTTTAAAAACCGTTGTGTTTGGCAGACAATATACTTGCTATAGGCCTCACAAAAATAAAAGTTCAGAAAGCAAATTTCTGTAATAAATTTTGAAGCAAAGCTATACTGTTGTGGAAATATCACATTACTGTGTATAAATGTGCAAGTATTTTTCATGCATTCTGCCGTAAGATGAGCTGTAAAAGGAAGAAAATGTATTACTGCATCCTTTTTCTCCTTTTCATATTTTTATGAACCGCAAAGGAAGATTTCTTACCGCAAATAAATAAGTATTTCTGCTTTTCTTTTTCAAATGGAACATTCAGGTCTCATCTCACTCTGAACATGTCAAAGCTAGCAAGCTTATGTTATCATGGGTAGCAAACAATCTGATTAACTGAAATGGAGGGGATTTCTTTTTAATAGCTCTTAAACCTATTAGTTAGCAACAGAAAACTTCTGTTTCATTAAAAATACTTGAGGGAATAAAAGCTTGTTGCTTAGTATTCAGCAACATTGCTCTGTCAGTAATGTACTGAAAGCTCTTAATCCATAACCCATTGATCATACAGAGAAACCCTTCCACAAAGAAAAGATGAACCAGCAATAGCCCTACTAGTTCAGGTGACATGGGGGGGAAGCCGCATACAGTCAGACAATGGAAATAAACCACAAAATATTCAAAAGGTTAGTGGTTGGTGTTCCCCCAACAAAAAGCAGAAATAAACTAATTCTTATTCTCTAATGTGCTTTTCCTTTACAAAATGTGTTCCAACTTTATCTGTGTTCAACAGAAGCGCTAACAGGCTGTGTACAGTATGGGAGTGCACATGTAATTTAGATATAATTTAGCAGCTAAATTATCTATGTGGTAAAGGTCCGTTACTAAATCACTTCACTGGAAAATTAATAATAATGAAATAGTTATTAGCATCCCTTGGACATCCTCAGCATGCTTTTTATAATAAAGTGGTCCTTAGCCCTGTACCAGCTAAGTCAGTAAATGCATATTAACTTGCTTCTGAAAATACAGGACACGTTGCTTCAAAGCTACTTAGAAATCAAAGATGAACTGAAATCTTTAGCTCACGCTTAAAGGCATTTTATCTGATGTCCATTCCACAGTCAATAAAAAAGCAGACTAAAATTTTCAAGAGAAACCACAACCTATACAGAAGAGAAGAAAACCAAAGAGCAAACAGAGCTCTATGCAGAGCAGGAACTCGGGAAAGCAACATTCAAACATGATGACACAAGAAGAAACTCTCTAGGTAGCAACGTTAAAGACTAATGCCATTTTAAAATATGTTGAAAGTTACAATAATAGCGTAGAAAGTGCACAAAAATAGTTTCCATTCCCCAGCAGAAGGTAACAAAATACTTCAATTTTAACAAAACCAAGACTGTTTAACAGCAGCTATTAGATTTAGATTTTTTACGGCAAGTAAACTGCACTCAAGAGTTTAAAAGAGCCGGCTGAGAAGAAGCAATGAGAAATACTGTTCGTTTTCATTAAATCTTAGAACACTCACATTGTTCCAGGAGATTCAAAAAAGCTAACGTTAGGTCAGAATTTAAATACAACGAATGAGTGCATATCCACCTGTCAACCTAATAGACGTTCTAGCCAATCTAAGGAAGGAAGTTACATTTGTCTTTAATTTTAATACAATCAACGTAAGTTTATAAAAATGAGATCCTGTCATTTTAATCATTTGTCTTCTTTAATGTGCTCTGAACTTTACAGAAATAACAGGTTTTGTGGCTTATCAAATCAGATGTGAAGAGCAACTTGATTACAAACTGGGAGCACCTATCTGGCAAACAAAAATGGGGTATTAGAAGGCTCATTTAGCCTAGCAGGCAAGTCTACCATGCTCCAGTGACTTACAGTTGAGGGGAAGTTCAGACTTGTGCAACATCATTTCTAGGTGCTAATAAATCTCAGAACAGCACTGTAGAGTCCATTGCTGTTTCTGCAACAAGAAGCTGCTAAATGAAATTGGGATTTTTGAAGGGATGAAAGGAAGAAGAAAAAGGGGAATTGTCTGTTCATGAAGCAAAGAGCAAATCCTGGGCAATCACACAGGTGACAGCTCTGCTCTCACCTCTACCAGAACCCATTGCAAAACATATGAATAAATGTTCAAGAAAGACTTATGCTTCCACATATGCTTCCTCTGTAGGCTGCTCACACTGAGTCAGGGCAAGAACAGGCTGCTACAGACAGAAGGACGTGCACTTCAATGAGAAGCAGATGCTAATGCACCACTGGTGCTGCCAGACTACTGGTATTAACCTCCTAGAACAATTATTACAGCAATAAAATGAAAATGAGTATTTATCTAGCTACTACAAATTTATATTATGAAAATTAGTCCTGAAGTTATTACAAAATTTCACGTGCCTCATAAACCATTAAACAGCAAGATGTAACAAGGTAGCTATTGAGGTAGTCAGGAAATGATCACTGGAAAATAAACTAACCAACTGCTCAGCCCAGGCTCCGATTACGCCAAGCAGTGACCAGTTAGACTTGTCAAGCAAAAGTCACAGCCTATTGCATCAAAATGCCCAGGAAACATGAGCTGGAAAATAAACAGGTGAAAATGGATCTCCATGGGCACTGCACGCAACAGTTGTCACTGCAACATTCTCCATCAAACAATAGCAAGCAGAGCAGCACTGATACACCCTATGATGTCTAGAAAGGCAGAAGCAGCAGAGCTGCAGTTATGCTAGGCTGGGCAGAAGACAGAACGTCCCCACAGCAGACCATAAACCATGAAAGCAATGGAGTGAATCAGGCTCAAAAAAGATTGCATCCTGAGCAAAATGAAATCTCCTAAGAACCTTGCAGGCCAATGCAAAGAGTAACACAGCAAGAGTGACATGCTGAGGGACAAGGGGCTGAGACCCTTTTGGGAAAGCAAACAGATGATGTCATTAATATAAAGAAAATATTTCATTGTTAACATTGTACAGTAATTCTAGAGGTGATGCAATTAGCTTAGTTACACTTTCTGAGTTACCCCTAAAGAATACAAGTTTCCAAAGCACTGGCTCAATTTTTGCTTCCCCTGAAATTACTGGAGTACAGAGAAAGGTTTGCAGTCACTATGGGCGAGTATTCCATAACTTAGCCTGCTTACAGGGATGATGGCGAGCACATCTTTGGGTTGGACAACAGCAAAAGGTACCATCTCTATACCACCTCTTAACTGCCCCTCTTTCAGCTTCAAACTACTTGAATCACTCCAGACTATTTGTGGATGCAGAGGTACACTGCAAAATGTCCTCTGACACCAATTCTAGCACAATTCAGGGTGGTTTGGTTTTTTTTCCCTGAACCAGGCCACACAGCTCCAGAACAAAGACTGGACAGCCTTTGTAAGCTACTAACCAGGCAACATTTAAGAATTTCTGGGTTTAAGGATCATCTGAAAGATGAAATAAAACTACATATGGATACCAATAGTGCCTGGATACACAGAAACGCAGCCAAAGGGACCTTTGAAGCTTTGCTAGTTTTGGTTGACATTTTGCCTCATCTTTCACTGTGTTTGGAACATTAAGGCAGTTTCTCTGCAACATATATAAAAACTTGTGAACACAAGTTGGTGTCTTACAGTATAGAGTTATTTTTACTTGAACGTGTTTGAAATGGCCTACATAACTTAAGGCTAATGTATTAACTAACGTAGCTTTTCCAAAGGCATGTTGACAAAACACTGATGTTTCATCATGTGCAGTATATACATCGGATCTGGACTTTTCATCTTTTACTAAAGTATCCTCATATGGTCTAAAGCACAGGCTGCACATTTTATTCCCCAACCTTGAAGCCAGACAACAACAAATCTAAGCTCTACCAGTCTGCAAAGGCAGAGGAAGTGTGGTTTTCCCAATTTAAATATTTTTTAAATGTTAACATTTACTGTTACATTTTAACAACTGTTTTTCCATGTTCTTACAACCCACAAAAGGAAGAATCAGATTTTATTGCTTCCGCTCTTCTCCTTGCAATAGCAGATTCGGAAGATGTTAGGATATACACAGTTAGGGTCACAAATACTTGCATAATCTAAAAGGGCAGAGTTCAGTGTACAATAGTCACTTGTTCCATTATTCATAAATGCTCTGGTAGGATTTCCACAAAAGCCTAGTAGTTAATGAGTCCTGAAAGCTTTTAGTTCAAATAATTATTCCTCATGAAAATGTGTACCAAAGCATATTATTTGTTACTCTATTCACTTCTCTCTGTTGAAATTGTAATTGCTGAGCAAGAAGCAGAACAAAACCTTTGCTGTTGGGTGACAGCCACAGTAGAACAAATTATGAAGGTGAAGGAGCTGATGAGCGTATACTAAATAAAAATAAGTCCTTCAAAGTACATCTCTGAACACCACACTTTTCTATAAAATAAGGGTCATCTTATGAATTATTTACAAGCCAAAAGGGGGATACAACTGATGAATATTATTTGCTATTTTCAGTTCAAAGCAGCTGCAATTAACTCTGCCTTTGCTATTACCTGAACAGTTAATCTGCAAAGCACTGACACTTGGTAACAACACAGTGATTCCCAGTTCCAACTGATAACCATGGAAATTGCATTAAGAGAGACACTTTCAACAGCACCTTTAACCCTGCCTCCTACACAAAAGGCTATTTTCTGGGGAGGCTGCAGCTCAGGGCTAGCAGCAGCCATGTAACCTCACAGCCCTCCATGCTGCACCAGCCAGCAGCAAAGAAAAGATGTTCAGGAATGCTGAAGGCAGATGCTCTCCAGCCTCCCAGCCGCTCGCAGGGGGAGCAAGTCACGGCTTGATAAGGAAAATGTTTTATGCACAGAACTTGGATTGAAAGAAGAGTGGAGAGGGGCGAGTCAGTCCAAGCAGCTTTGAAGTCCAACCTGCCTGATAAAGCAGTTTCTGCCACGCTGAATAACGGTCTGTGCTCCCCCAGGAGATAGGCCAATCTTCACGCATCACAAAGGAGAAAAATCTGGTTGTCGTGCACACAGTCCTCTTCTCGCCACGGGTGAAAGGTGCACCGGGAGATGTTACAATCTGTTTCCATCTGACTTACTTGAATTGATAAGCATTTTCAAGTGCCTGAGTTTCGCCTCCCAGGGAGGCTGGATTTGGGAGCTGCCCCATTATATCTGCATGCTCTCTCACACACATACATCCTCCCTCTATTGAGGAAACATTTGTTGTAAACATATGGAGAGGCCCTGCTGGAGGCCAGCATTTAATGCTCTAGTTAATAACATTTCTGAAGAAAAAGAAGTAGGGGACAAAAAGAGAAAAACCTAAATTCAGAAGGATGTGAACACAAATGGGGCTCTCAGGTGTAACAGGATTTGCCAGGGTTTGAGCAAGCAAGCTTAAAGACATCCTAGGGCTCTAACAAATAAGGAACATGGCCCCCATACAATATATGAGATAATTGGCTCCCTATATATTTATATATGCACACACACACACACACACACAGAGGAAAGGAGGGGCTCAGCCTTTTTGTGGTCATTTTGAGGCATGCTGACAGCACTTTGCATTGGGCTGGGGTTTCTTAACATTCTCAAATACAACAGAGCAGTTGTTTTTAAATGTCAGACAACATTTAGCTGACTTATCTTGCATGGTCCTCCTCTTCTGTACAGGGAGTAGCAGCCGTCTGGCTGATGCTCTGGGTTGTTTTCCTCCTGGCTGGATTTCTCAATTTAGCTGCCAGCATTTTTGTTCTTTGATGACTGGGTTTTTAAGCTGGTACCCACTGCTAATGATAATGGCCAGTCAGGTCTATTACAGCGCAGTGTTAATACCGACAGCCTACAACCCAGAATGGGGAAAAAAAAACCATGAGGGTTGGATCACAGAGAGACAGAATGTGTGGGTATGGATTTCGCTCCAGGATCAGCTGTGCCTTCCTTGACTAATTAATCTGAGAGATTTGAACAGTCGGTAGAATGGAAAAAAATGGGTCAAGTTGGCAGCATGGGACTTAAAATAAATAAAAATGAGGCATTAGCTTACACTGTGTCTTTGCTTTGTCCAGGTTTGAAAACAAAACAATTTAAAAATATAACCTTCAAAAATGAGATGAACTAATGACAAATTAGATGAGGGGGCACTCTGAGACAAGTTGTTCTACACACAGGAAAGAGCATCAGTACCTTTACAAAAGGCCAGACCATGACACTGTTAAGATGCAGAGATGAATAATGCATGAAAATTAAACACAGTTCTCACAAAGAAGGGTAACACAAAGGATTAAGGCAGATCTTACGTATACCACTACAGTTTTAAGTTAAGACTTATATTGAGTATTTCTCTTCCAAAGTCTGGGAAGCTCAAACAAGTAACCCCAAAGAAGGAAGCCCAGCATCGCATCCTGTGTGTTACTCCCTGTTTTGTTCCTTCAGTCTGTGATTTGTGGAGAAGAGCTGACTGGAGTAAAGCCACCTGCTCACCACTGGGATATGGATCAGTGCTCAGGAACGAGAACTTTGGCTTCAGTCATGGAAAGCAAATTAATCTCCCACACTTCTTGAAGCTCAGTTTACAATGGATTTGGCACAGATGACATTCAAGGGATGAATTAAGTAGGTTTTGAGATATGACCCCTCTCTTCTGGGTTGTCCTATACAGTTATATAAGATTCCTTCTCTGATCCCAGAAAAACCTAAAAAACTCAAGATAGAGGCATGAGATCTACTTCCTTACAGCTCTGAGACCTCCATCCCTCATTCAAAAGCCATTAAAATCAGTTCACAAATAAAAGAAGACAGACACCTATATGCCAAGATCGAGTGTATACAAGTTTTGGTTTTGCAGGAAAATTAGGTTAGGCATCTTGTGACAAACTGGATTTAATTCTAACCAGATTCATAGTAGGTGGAGCACTTCTCCAAGGAAGGAAAGCTGTAATGTATACTGAGTCAGTCGGACGATGCCAGTCATGCTCACATCTATGCACCAAGTTCTACCTCAAAAATACAGCACTGATTTAAGCTAAGAAGGTTTACAGAAAATAACTTGTTCTCGCCTTTCTTCACAGAGTGCCTCTTTCCCACTTCCCTCTGCCCACTCCCTTTCTACCCTCAGAACACGAGCACTCTTAACTCAATCCATTACTAACTCGCATCTGGGAGAAAACTGGCATTGTATGATGTACCAAAGAGCACGAGCTGGGGGCTCAAGAACATTTTAAAAGGATGACTGAGCAGGACAAGACTGCAACACACGCTGGCTCCCACTTGTGCACACAGACAACTGAGCCACCTGCCAATGTTTGAAGTAAGAACAAATTTCTTTGTGAATTCACTGATCAACTTCCCTTCTCCTCTACAAAACGAATGTGCTCCACTCCTTGCCCTCTTTGGGCAGCTCACTCCCATCCTCTGCCCAGGATTTTATTTTGGTCTTTTAATTGTTGTCTGCTACAGAAGTTACTTACAGCTATAGAAGACAAATGGCAGGCAAAAGCAGCTGAGAACCACTGAATTTGTCCAAAAGCATTACATGGTATATATTTCATTCTTTAACTTAACCAGGCAGCCACAATAAAAGCCCCAGACTTCTCTCCTTGTCCGGAAGCAATTCAGGCCCTAGGGAATGATCAGGAATAGTGGCAAATGTGGGTGATGCCATCGCTAACGCAACAAGGTCAAAATATATAATTAGCGTTTTTCTCTCAGGGTTTCTTTCTCTTGCCGTAGTTTTCGCTCAGCTTGCTTTCCCTGGCTGAGGGCTGTTCTCACTTGCTGCAGGGTAAATGAAGAACAAGGTCCAGCAAAGACAATAGCAATAGCCCAGCAAAAGAGAAATCCAGCTCTCTGTTTCTAAGGGTACTCAGCATTCCCTAGTGCCAACTCAGATGTTGCAACGAAAACTCAACTCAGCCATCCATGAGGTTGATCCTCCATTCATATTGCATCTTATCAGGTTAAAATTTACAGCAAGAAAAAAACCAAAACCAAACAAGACACATCCATGGTAATCCATGTTCTAGCAAAAGGTAAGAGTAGATCACGTGACATGGGTGAAGGAGACCTCACGAGAGCCATTAGCACACCAGGAACACAGCAGTGCATTTTGACTTACCAGGAACACAGCAATAAACTTTCACTGGGACCTTTGCACTTTTATGGGAGCCTTAAAGACATTAAAAGGGTAAAGAGTTGCCATGACAATGAAACAGAAAGATATATCTCAGAGGCAGGGCATTACCAGCTTGGGTGGAGGGCACTTGCTGCTGGTTCTATGGGACAATGCCTGTATTCAGCTCTCTGGTTAAAACCACTGCCCACCATTCTG
This sequence comes from Ceryle rudis, assembly GCA_033439905.1. NCBI lineage: Eukaryota > Metazoa > Chordata > Aves > Coraciiformes > Cerylidae > Ceryle > Ceryle rudis. The sequence goes on from JAAGNO010006779.1 coordinate 69,413, forward strand.
CAACAGCATTAGTAATAGCTAGTCATTTTTATATTTCGTGGGCATCACCAACATATGGATTGCAAAGGGAGGGCACTGGGGAGGCAACCAACACTTTTTGGCATGGCCTAGATTTATTTTTTATATGGAGGCCTGCTATTAAATTTGGTAGGCTCACATCCTTCTCTTCCAGAGCATGTGTTACAGTTCTGCCCTTCTATCTTACTTGCCCGCAGATCTGCTGTGTCCCTTTCAGTGGGGTCAGAGCCTGCTGGGTGCATTCTGCTGTCACTTCCTTGGCAGTTGGGAGGAGGAAGAGGTCACTGCCCGTGGCACAAGAGCCTGTAATGCATTAACACAAATCTTCCACACTGTCGCCTGAAGCAAAGAGAACATCTTTAATTCTGTCTCACTGTAACCACCACAACTTGTGATGTCTCCTTGATTCATGTACGTCTCCCCCCATTTCCCTCTCTGGCAGTTTTCTTCTCTTTTCCTCTACCTGAAAGTCATAGCATACTGGAAATCTGTCAAATGGCTTACATTTGTAGCCGAGAATCTTCGTATTAATAATACATTTTTACCCTATTATTTCTACTTTCAGTGAAACTTCATAGCAAGCTGACAATTTCTACCTTATAAATAGTTCCATGACATGATTTCCTAAAGTCTGGATGGCACCTAAAGCAGCCACAGGAACTGCAGGTCAGCCACACAAGTCTCAGCTTTGAGGAGGGATGCTCACATCCTTCTTTGTGCTACCCGGGGTTTGTTGTCATCAAGTCACTTAAAGCAGTGTGAAATGTGCACTTTTCAAATCCCAGCCACTGGGAGAAAGGCAAGTCCAGCTGTCCTCCGCTCCAGAGGTGAGGAAAGGAAAGCTGAAATCACCTGTTTTATTCTTCATATAACAACCAGGGCAAGAAAACCAGGTAATACTGTCTCAAGTGCAAAGCAGCAAAAGCAAGAACCAGCAGATGAGTAAAGGAGACATAGCATGACAGGAGACCCTCCAGAGTACATGGCTAATGAGGTGACAGATTAGGCATTACAGCCCAAACAACACTGGGACTCTGCAGCAGGCACAGGAGACAGCTTTCCATGACACAACACAAAACCTGGTAGTTTCTCTCAGGAAGAGAGGATTAATTACATTCGGTCTAAAGCCAAGGCATCATAAGAAGAGAGCCTCAGTATGGAAGGCTGGTTTCAAATTAAATTCAATGTTCAAAAGATTACCATTCCCTTTGAAGTTTTCTTCTTCCTGCTTTTTCACAAAGCCTCTCAATCTCCACAATTTCACCCCGTGTCCCCATCTGTCCTATTGCTCCACCTCAGCTCTCTACAATTCTGCTCAGTGGGGATGTGCAAAGATCTCAACCCCTTCTCTCCTTCTCACCTGCCAGAGCATTATCTTCAATAATGCTAAACTTGGTTTACACAACCTATATTTTCCACTTTGTCTGCTCCTGGCAACATTTCTTTGGCTGCTCCGGCACTGACAGAGTTGCTCACTTCCACTTGCATAAACTGTGTGCTCCTCGAGTTCACCTGCGTCCTTCCTGTACCACACACTTCCAGGGGCTTAACCGCACACAAACCCCACAGACATGTGATCTGTGACTCACAAATCAAGTCAGCACTAAGCTGCTTTCTCAAACCCAAATCCAAATCATCTGACCAAGCATGCTGCAGAGTACAAACACAATCCACCTTAAAAATCAAGTTCTGTGACCAGGCATCATTTGCTGAAGGCAATTTCTCCCTCTACTTCAGAACACCGCAGAATTTCTAGACAACCACAGTGCTACAAAAATGCCTCTATAGTCCAAGTCCATCCTGCTGCTTCAGCTCTCCTGCCCAGACAATGCTTCTTGTAGCAAGATTTATTACTTCTAGTATCCCATGTGAAAGTTAAATATAGTGTGGAACAAAATAAATAATAGTAACAGTAGATAAGTTATATAAATTAACCAGTTACTGACATTAGAACTAAACCAGACAAAGCCAATTGTTGCTGGCAGCCAGATTTGACATTTAAGCTTGTATCTCACACAGCTTGAGTCGCTCTTTTAATACGAGTGCAGATGAGAAATCCTCATCATCTGACAGACACGTTCAGCAGCTCCTGGGGCAGACGCAACTGTGCCATCCAGTCCCACGGTACAGCCACAACAGGGGACGCTAAAGCAATGGCAATTCCTAAACAACTGGAATATGGATAACTGTGGAGATACCAGCAGAGCAAAAAGCTGTATTCTGAAATCATTATTTCATCAGTAAACACAGGGGGCCTAATTTTGTTCTCAACTACAGTGATATAAAAAGTTACGGTGGAGTCAGAGTAATCACACGGCCAAAAAAAAAAAAAAAAAACACCCGAAAAATGTGTTAATAGCAGAATCAGGTTTGTACTACCTGTGAATCAATGTGCAATATCTGCTGTGCTGCTCTACCTTATTTTGCTTCAAGAGTTGTGACAGACCCTACACTTACAATAGGAGGTACAGGAAACAATCACTTCAGTTGCTCGTAAATGATACCCTCTAGCAAGTGCTGCAGAATTTTATGAATAGCTGTTTCAGTGCTTCGCAGAAAGAAAACAGAAATATTGTACTTTAAAATAAAAGTAAAGCCAGGTAACGCTATAGCCTTGTTTAGACATATCCTTCATGAATAATTACAGTCAAAATTATGTGAAGGCCATGTTCAATGCGCTCTCTACTTGAGGCTGTAAATAACACCATCCATTATTTAAAAAAAGCAAATATATTGCTGAATTGGTAACATTTCTTTACAACTTGGACCCACTCACGAGATTTTTGGACTCTGAGCGCATCTCAGTACCAGGCCAGAAGCATAAGCTTGTTCCATCATGTGTTACCACAAGTTAGAGATATGTTTCTTTTTACAGTGTAGGCTTTTTTAAGCAAATGTCACAAAAATTTCTAAATGTCTTTTTTTTCCCCTCCTAAATAATCTGTCATACTTTCTCTATTCTAGCAAAGTACAATTCCTTTTAAGGAGCCAGAAACTGGAACTGTCTCCAGGTTCAGATCACATGCAAGATATTTAATGTGCAGATAACAGATTAAAATAGTATTAGAGGTTGCAAAAACCAGCTCCTATTGTCAATTCTGACAATATCCAATTTTAAAACGCTTGACTATGCCTTGTTCTTTTAATAGAAATCCTTAAAGATTATCATCGGGTTTCGGAAAGAAAAGAAAAAGAATTCAGACAGAAAAATTACAATTCCAGAATAGAAGCTAGACATGCATCTGCAGAGATTTGCACGAAGTTTCATGCCCAGCCGAATTTTAATGGGGCTATTAAAAGCACATCCTCACCACAAAGGCAAAGCCATGACAGTTTTCAAGCCCTTAATGGCTTTGACCAAAATACACACACAAAACAAGACTATTAAGTCTTTTCTGATAAATAGCTCATCTTTTGCTTTATCAACAAAACCTGTCTGAAACAGATGCAGAGCATATTTTGGGTCTAGATAGCTAAATCAGGACAACTGAAAGCAGGGTTTTAAAAAGGAAAGTTTTGAGCAGTGTTCATCACAACCAGTGCTTCTGCCAGCTCCATTTTACTCCAATATAGTTCCTGTGGCAATGACACACAGTATCCAAGCCAAACCCTATAAAAGGGAAGAATAAGCGTCTCTGTTGAACAATCTATGAGAAAAGCAAGAATATATTGAAAAGTAAACAGTTCCTGTACCTTTTGTGAAGCTGCAAAATGCTGTGAATAAGACCAGCATTTCCAGCTCCATTCATTACGCTCATTCTCATCATTCCTTTCCTGCGAGGGTACGAACAAGAGTTGTATGCAGGCTGCATATAAACCCTCAAATTTCTCCGGGCAGCTGCGTGTTTCATGAACTTCTGCAAACGTCCAGCAGGATAACTGAGCAGACAATACCTGTGTGCATAGCATGCACCATGGAAAAGTCATCACTATCCCTTGGAAGACAGACATATAATACAGCAAACGCCTGCACTCGTTTACTCTGACTGAAAACTGTGACTCCTAACTACCTGTCCTCTTACCTTAATCACTATGTTCTTTCAGTATTGGATGAGTACTTCATTTACACAACCTACAGTCCACCAAAAACTGTCATCAGAGATCTCATGCACACTCGTGCAGCAAAGGGTACAGTCTGGCATTACATCATTACATTTTCTCCAGTGATGCATCTTTAAAAAGAAAGCAACAAACCACACACACAAAACACAGTCATGGTGATGATCCAGTTATACCACTACCCCAGAGTAACTGCAGCAGCCTAAGGAAGGGTGCTGTGGACCCACATGTGGGGTTAGCACAGTGGGTGGAAACCTGGGAGGACAGGAACTTATGAAATTTTTTTTCCCCCACCTATGAAAATATGACCTTTAATTTGCCCATAAATTGATTAGCCTCCAGAGTATTTCACACATAGAGAATATCCATCACCTCAAGTTCTGAGCAACATGTCCTAGAGCAGAGGAAAAGAACCCCCACAACCACATCTAAATCCATCAATTCTAAGAACCATTAGAGCCATGTCTTTCCATCCTCTCGCTTCCAATGTAGTTAGTGTCAGAAGAATAATGAGTAATCAGGAAAATTCCTGTTCAGCTTATCTCTCAGTCCAGTGAGATCTCTAAATCCTTTAGCAGCATTCACGATGAAAAATAAGATAGCATCCATACTCATTTAGCCCAGGTTATGACATACTACGATACACATTCACAAAGTGACTGGGATTTACATCTTGCAGGAACCCAGCTTCCCAGGAGTGAATTCTGTGTGCAAGCATCCAAAGGAACAACAGCATCTCAGAGTTTGTAGAGACCTTCAGAGACCCTTTTTATAAGCTGCATTTCAGCCCCTGGTGTATTACCCCCACACACTTCAAGGTAAAAGGGATTTCAGTCTATAACTCGAGAAACACAAACTACCAGGTCCTCGAGGGCTTTATGATAATATTTGTATGCTGGAAAAACCCTCGTGCCACTGATACTCACATAAGACTGTAGCTTTTGCAAGTGTCACCAGTTTCTCTTGGAGAAATACCAGAAACTATTGCAGAAGCGACACTCCCTTGCTGAAAATAGCTGCATCTGTTCCAAAGGTTGCTTGAGCTCAGCTGATGAGTCATTGTGACTCTGCAGAGCCTCAGACGCAGCCTTCCAGGCAGCCACAGGCTGAAATTTGCTGTGCAGACTGGTATCCACACAACCCCTGACCACTGTGAATGAAATTTTGAGACCTCTTGACTCTCAGTGAGCAAATTCACCATTATTGCCAACATCAAGATAGCTGAATAAGCAAGGCTTCCGTACGGCAGGAGACACACTTGGAGAAAAATAAAAATGCAGTGGGCTGGCATCCCACAATATCATGTGGCAATGGCTGTATCACATCTTCCTCTCTGTACAACAGGAAGACAGAATAGTCACAGTGTTAAAGGAACAGCAACTCTGCCCACCACACACCGTCCACACAGTGGAGCATATCCTGCACAGATATTGCTACCACAAATCTCTTCATGCTTTTCATGCTCACTGGCTCAGAGAGGCCACACAGCACATCCCACATGAAACAAACTACAACTTTAGTTTACCATTTTATGCACCTCTAGATCAGAGCTGTATAATCAGTCAATGTGTAACTAGATAAAAAGTGAAAATATTAGTAATAAAAAACCCCAACAACCTCAACCAACCTAAAATTATTAACAGAAACTTGCAGCATTGATTTGCATGAGAAATATTCACAAGAAAATATGAAAAGGGAAGAGTAAGAGGAGCATAAATACTCTGGAAGCTCACCACTTGATTCACCTATCAAACAAATTTCCACTGGGCACAAGAAAGCACTGAAACAGCTGAAGAAATCACAAACTTCATTAAATACTTCAGAGACCAAGTCTCTGGTTAAGGACAGGGAAAAAATAAGAGAGCTTGTTCACCTTGTATCCCCTTTGCCAAGAAAATGTCCCTGGGTTAACCTGAACCACAGCAGAGTGAAAGGGTTCACAGAGGAGGAATTGCTCTTCTAGCCAGTTTCTTTCTTTTCTCTCAACAAAGAGGGGGAATTTTTCTGTTAACATCCTGTGCATATTACTCTGAGGGCAAAACCAAATATGTTCTGCACTAACATATCCAGCACTGGCTACTGCTGGAGGAAGGATGTCAGCCACAAAGGGCCAACAGACTGATCCCACAAGACAATCCTGTATTTCTGAGTATTTAACCATATAATTAAAACCTCCTGCTGCTGCTACACGTACAAATTAGATGGACAGCATTTATTTCAGCAGTCAACAACCTCTTGACTGACAGCATGGCAGCACCAGCTTACTAGAGCAGCTAGACAAATGTTTAGCTTTTGGAGATCTCAGCACTGGCTTATCAGAGGACACTCTGGTAGGGCTGGATGGGGAGTTAACACACATCGCCACCAGACTGCAGAAGTATCTCTAAAAATCACCAAAGATTTAATTGCTCCAAGCATAAGAGACACTGCCTGTAACTATCCTGCAAAGAACCAGTGACAAAGTCAGATCCCACAGAACATCTACCAGGCCCTCAGCAGCAGATGCTCAACAGGGAAGTCTGAGAAGCTGTAACTCAGGACTTAAGTTAACTAAAGCTTTGCATACCTGTTTCCAGTGACAGTGGGGTGTCCAGTTATGATCGTTGCTATAGATGGTGTCATTTGCAGTTTGGCAATACATCCTACAGCAGATTAATCAATGCACAAGAAAATCTGCACTAAGTAAAAAGCATGACTTATTTATCTCCCCCCTCCAACAGCACAGATGCAGGTAAAACACTTCAATCTTGCCTCCACAGACACCTTATTCAGCACAGCCCCACACACACACACTGCACCAACTCAGCACCACATGCCAGAATCTCCTGCAGACCTTCAGCTGTTCTTCAGACTTCTAATAGCCACTAATGTTTATAATTAACCCTCCCAGCTCCCAAGAAAAGACAAAAGATATTTCCACATAAAAATCAGTGGCCACAAACAATACAAGAGCAGCATTCTCTGGGTTGCAGACCACCACAAGCATCAAAGGCTCAGAGAAACCACCACTCTGGCATGCAGAGAGGCTCACAAGTTAGTACCCGCCTGAATAAACAGTTACACTGACCACACACATTCATTTACACGTCATCCTGTGCTGTTAACCTAATTGCTTTCTGCATACATTAACTATTTTTCATTTGAATTTATCTCAGACCTCAACTGATCATAGCAACACACTGGCCACCACAAATGCTGTGGGCTCAGGGCCAGAGCTGGTCCAGCCGCTCAGGAGGTACACGGGCTCCACGCTGCAGTACAACCTTTGGTCATTAGATGTAATACAGTTGCCTGGCTCTGTGAACCCCTGCCACTCAGCTGCCTTTGGAAAATGAATGGCTGTAATCATCACGCTGCCTTTTAACTGGAAAGACAGCATTAGATTTCATCAGCCGTTTCACTGTCACAGCGCATTGTCCACAAAGGATAATGAGCCCAAAGGCTCTGCCACTCCAACCGCTTCAGCTTGATAGCGAACATATTACCTGATGGCTCCAGTGACAGGAGCCTGTCTGGAGCACGGGGACAGCCTGCAGACACTCGTAGAGACAAGGCATACCTGGATCTCCACTCCTGGATCTTTTTTCTTCTAGATAAGGGTTGAGATTTAGGCTTGAGTTTTCCCAGTTCTCATAACAGAAAGTTGAAGAGTTTCTCTGACTAAATAATAATAAAAATTCATTCCTTGAGGAAAAAAAATCTTTGCATTTAGTAGGAACTTTTGGATATCTGTAAGGATTTTAGGGTTTAAGTTACCTGACCACATCTTATGTTTGTTATTCCATCCCACATATTACACAATCATGTTGTTAAAACTCTGTGCTCATTTTCACATTCCTAAGACATGCTAATAGCTGGGCTATAAGGACTGCAGAGAAATGTTCAAATTTTTCAAGCATCTCTCTACCTTCCCACTCTCCACTGACAAAAATCATTTCCAGCCCAGTTCAGCAAATGAGCAGTTCTGAGTGAAGGCAGCAAGACCCCACAGTGAGTCACAGTTTAGGTATAAACAGCGTCAAAGCAGAATTAAAAACAGACAACAACAAAACCTCAGATGCTTATTTAAAGCTACAAAACATTCATCTAAAAAGTCAGTGCTGACTGGAGGACAACAGAGTCAAAATATTTTTACTTTGTCAAATATTAGCAAAATTTACTGTTAGAGTGTATACCAAACTGAGCTATCACAAGGCACTAGTAACAGCAGTACGAGCTAGGCTCAGAGCTCAGTGACACTGGGATAGTCAGTCTCAATTTACAGTGGCATCACTGGGAAAGCTCTGTCCTCCCAAATCTATCCAACAGCAGGAAGAATTTTGTTTGCAGAGAACATGAGTCAAGGAGGAGCCATCCACCTGTACCCTGCACCACTCCTGCCTGGTTTTGCTTGGACGTGGTTTCACTGGATTGCATAATTCATCATCCCCTTTTTTGCACCACAATATTACATTTTTTTTTAATCCTACATTATGTGATCCTGAGCTCCCCCTGCCTACATATGGCTTCTAGAAAGCAACTTGCCATGAAAATTGTACAGCAACTATTAGTCCATACGTTACGTAAGTAATAATCTGGAAGCGGTAAAAAAAAAAAAAAAAGAACAAATCCATAACATTAGTAGGATGGCTAAGTGCTCCATTTCCAAATAAATGAACGTCAGTTTCCTGGTTACCTGAACAGCACAAGGATTACCAATTTCACCCATGCTGACAGATGGTATTTTACAGTTTTGATCCATGACACAGTTAAAGGAATGCATTTGTGAACCAATACATGAGAGAGAAAGTAAAGGACCTGGAACAGGAAGAAACAGTCTGCATTAAGCATGTAAGATTCAAGCCCATGAGGTTTCACTCTGCTGTCACCCTGGGATTGATCCCATTAATTCCCATGGGGACAGGCCTGATTTACTCAATTGTTAACAATCAAAAATGAGGCCTGTGGATCAAGTCCAACAGAGCACTTCATTTTAAGTACAGCAGGCTCCGGGGCTCTGTCAGGGCCATACCCCCACTTACAGCCAGGCACACACTGCAGAGATGTTTTAGAACGAGCTGTGGTGTGCTGAGAGGCCACCAGCACTACAGCAGAGCTCCTGGATCAACCAGGTGAATCCTGCTTTTGCTTTATCCAGTTCTTTATCAGAATTATTATAGGATGAAAAAGGCAACTTTACTTAGGATGTGGGAGCAATTAAATACACTGGGCCCAAACTGCCCAGCTCATGGGTTAAACATCAACCCAGTAAGAATCAGCATAATATGACACTGCATCTCATCACTCCCTTCACAGTCAGATATCATCCTGGGAGTTGTTTCTATCCAGAGTTGAGTGTGCAAGGACAGAAAATACAGCGACATTAATGACAGGGTAAAAATAGATGAATTTAAAGCATGTTACTGAACATCAAGTCCTTACGTAACAAGGAAAATTTACAAGGTTCCTGTTGAAATCTAAACAAAAGATACTTTCATTTGCACTTAATTTCACTGTCTCTCCTTCCTCTGTATTCTCAACAGCTGTACAAAAACTGCTGGCTAGAATGTCTCTGCTCTCACGTCCACATTTCACTTACTGGCTTTCACAATAGTAACAAATATTGTCAATTTTATTAGTTTTATATAAGTCACAGTGATCAATCATGAAGTAAAGAATCTGAAGTGAAAATGAAATAAACAATAGCTTTGACAGCTGTTTGGTGACCCATGTGAGACAAGCTGATGGCATTACTCCAGGATCTAATAGAGAGGCATGTACCTTCAGATTAACTTTAATTGGCATCCTTAACAGCAGTGCAGGCGAAGAGACTAAGGACCAAAGGGGGCACAAAACGTCAGCAAACCACTTCTCCCTGAGCCAAGGGGGAGGCAGACAAGCAGCTGCAAGAGAGAAACGTCTTTGTTATTCCCAGGCAGAGGCAGATACACAGTCAGTGCCCTGACAGGTCTCTGCAGAGGGTGAGACAGATGATTTCATAGATGATGAAGTTTTAAACAAAACAAATAACAATAATATAAAGACAAAGAGAGCAGATTGCCTCTGATGTGACCAGAAACATCCTTTGAGGATGTTAATGGAGTGCAGAATTGATTTTAAAGCTTGCCTTTCACACCAGCCACAGTAAAGAACAAGTGCTTGAATCAAACATGAGCATGCATAAAGATCCCCTTCCCTGGAAGACACTTTCAGACTCTGAATTATTTGACAACGAAACGTGCAACACACTAAAATATTTATCCAACAATTTTAGGCCAAAGGCCCAGGCACAGACTCTGCACTATTTTGACATAGGTCTCTCGTGGCAGGCCAGGGAGAACTCGGAACATCTGAAAAGATCAGCTCCTCCTAGATCAGGCTCTTTATGTTAATGCAGTATTAGAGAATTTTTTTTTTGTCCTTCCTGACAGCTTCATAACAGCTGCATTTGCAATGAATCCTAACAACATCAATGACTTCTCCTTCCCTGTTTATTTGGAGTTAGGACGGGGGTTTTGTTTGGTTTCTTCTCAGAAAATTCTGCCAACTTCTTCCTCCAGACAGGAGGCAGTACAGCAGTACGTGGTCTTGTGCATAAACACCTGGGCATCACATCACATTTCTCAGCTAGTCAGATGATCTCATGCAAAAAAACCTGCCACTCTCCCACATACTCACACAATAGGCTTGTTATTAGTACATCAACTTGATAAAAAAAGTTTCAGACCTCCTATAGCTCTCAGGATCCAGGTCACAGGAAAACCGTCTGTCACACAATTTCCCAGCTTCTGGCACATGAGCATTTAAAAGCTCACAGCAGGAGCCTGCTTATGCCTGCTGCTTTCCTCTCTCCCCTTCAGCCCCTCACCATCCCAGCAGCAGTGCCAGATTCAGCACTGCAGCACAGAAGCAAAAGCCACCTTCTCCTTGTAGCCTGTGCTGCACCACTGCTGGGAATGAATGGGAAGAGCCATCAGCAACGGATTCACTGACTGGGTTTGCACTTCCCCTATTAAGCTGGAGCTATGAGTTCAGACACACAACTTGCCATATATTAGACTGGACGCTTTTACGTAACCTGTGTTCCCTGCAACGGCCACAGAGGCATCACAGTAGGTACCGGCTCCCCTCCATACCTTCCACAGTCAGCTCACTGCTGACACAGACAACACACAAAGAATAAACAGCAGCAGAAAAATAGGGTGTTGAACCCAGAACGAGTTTATCACAAGGCTTGCAACCGGAGTCACAGGACATTCAGATGGTCCCATGATATTTTCAGTCTAGTAATGGAGGGTGGGATACCTTAAAGAGAATCTTGGGCTCATTGAAGTTGCCATGTATCAACCAACTGCTTCTAAGTTTAACAAATGGCCTGGGGGAAAGGCCCCAGCAATCCTCTCAAGCTGCACAAGCAACACCACCTCAGCCACCACCTCACTGGGAACAAAGTCCCATTATATGGGTACAAACCTGCAACACAGGCAACTAAAAGAACACACAACATGGATGTAACTTATGATGAACATAAAAGTGATCCTCATTACCTAAGAAGCCAGGCTAAACATGTCAATTTAATAAAACAAATAAAATTAAAAAAAAAGAAAAGAATGAATCTTGGCCAGCATCTAAGAGCTACTTTGCATGCAAGTGCACATCAGGACCCAGTTAAGTTCAGAGATGGAGTATGCCTTCCAAAGGAACCACTCCTATGGGTAAGGATGCTTGTACCAAGAGATCAGCAGGGGATGTAGGGGAAGGAAAGGGGGTTAGGGAGAGTTGCCAGGCTGCAGTTCAAGGAAGAAGCTTTGATCTAAAACAGAAGAAAAAAAAATAATATTAAGAAGCCTTTAGACTACATCAACATAGTTTATTTATCAAGCTAGAACCTATTATGACTGTACTGATTGCTTTGAAGTTCTGTGGCCTATGTCAATTGTTTATTTATGATTCCATAATTGAGTTAAATCAGAAGTGCCAGCCTGGGAATCATAGTGCTTCCTAAGGGACAATGAACATGAGTACATTTTAACTCCACAGTCCTTCAACATGTGCTGTCAGGATGCACAGGTTTCTGTTCCAAACTTGGCTCCTCTTCCCTAAGGGCTGAAAGATGCCGAGGGCTTCACAACAGTGACACTAATAACTTGATCAAGAGAGGAAAAGACTGTGACTGTAAAAACCTGCATCTGTCGGTGCAAAATTAGGAATGCCCATTTCACCCGTGATAGCAGGAACATATGGAAGCTGATGCTGCTGGTCAACAGTGTGAACTGAGCTCCACTGGAGTCAAGATACAAAGCAGCAGCAGTTAGAAGTGAAATATTAAAAAGAAACACCCACACAACCACAACAAAAACAAATTGCCTGGATTTTTCCCTCCTACCATACTCCAGCCATAGGGAAAATCATATTAAAAAAACCCCACAACCCACAAACCAAACACAAAGCCCACTGCACTCAATCCACAGCAAAACTCATCTAAACCAAGGCAACAAAAGATTTGTTTCTACAGGTGATCTGCTTCCACCAGCGCTTGGCAGCTCCCTACAACACATCCTAAGGCTTTTTACACTCCAGCTTCTGGTTGAATATTTTTAAAGTACCCTGTTCTCATAGATATTATTTCCCAACTTCTGTTCTTTTTCTTCTTGGCAATATATTTATCACAGAGAGCTCCGTCATTAATGGTCTAATGCTCTTTCCCACTTACAGAGTACTCTTTCACAGCACTACATCCACTTGTTCCCTCCTCACAACATACATTAACACAGGCATTTTCTATTCCTCCTAATCGTCTTCCTTCCCCCAGGCTTTCATACTGCAATCTGCCTCCAGTGCTTCCCTTTCTTCCATTCTGTACTTTGACTGAAAATCCAAGTACAGGAAACAAATACTCCACTGTGCAAAGCAATCATAACTCCCTTCTTTCCCTCTTCATCATACTCTGGAGATGCTGAATATTACCAATAAGCCCCAATTTTATTTAGTTATTTTAAATTCTGCTCTCACTCTTGTCTATCCAGAAATTTTTCCCATTCTTAATGTGTATTATCTTTTCTGTTTTAAGCATGAAACAATTTCCCATTAAGTTTTAGAATCCTAGTCATTTCTGTTACAGGTCACTATCACCAAGGTACAAGTGATTCACAAACACCAGTGACTGTGCCCCAAAGCATTCCTGTGGTGCAGAGGCAATGCATTCAGTTTCTACATGAGGAGCAGGGGCTCGGGGAACAAGGCAGCTGGTCAGTGTGTCAAACACAGGAAGGAGCTCAGGTCTGTAGTCTGAAAAGCATATTTCAAACAAACAAATAAAGACACCCCTGCCACTCCCCACACCCCCCTCCAAATAAAATAAAAAGATCGCACAATAATTCTCTTTAGCACTTTGTGTTCAATAATGAGACATCAGTTAAAATGAATTCTAACTAAATCTACAATATTCATTAATTTTAACTGGTTTCCTCCTTCAGTGAGAGAATGGTTTCTCTTCCACCCAAGTCCTATTTCCAAGATACATCAGGGCATTCAGAATCACTGGGTATTGCACTAGTGAGGGAAGCTGAACACTTTAAATGCAGCTCTTTTAATTGTGTCTCATTCAGTCTTCAAAGTCCACATCAGCTGCCAAATGCAATTTCTTCTGGGCTTTGAAGTACTTATATCCTAACTTCAAAAATATCTCTGCCACAATCTCTCATTGTCAAATCATGGCCCACCAGCAACAAGTATTATTAACCCGGCCCTCACTTCTCCTTCAGATGCCGTGGCTTGACACCATGCTTGGTTTTAACTATGCCAACTAAAGTCTCATACTGTAGACTTTAAACTATTTTAAATTCTTATAATTCATTTTTTCCATATACCTTCCAATACCATACATTTCAGTACATCAACACTTTTCTCATTCCTTCTTCATTAAAAAAAAAAAATAACTCCATCTTCAATCTTTCTGTACAGGAGGAAGCTGCCAGAATTTAAAAGCTCTTTCTCCTCTCAGCCAATTTAAGAGTATATTTGATAAGCACTGGCATGTCCAAACCCAGCATAATGCTTTGAGCTTGAGACATTCTGCATATTCTAGACTGTAACCTTGAGTCCCACGACCCCGGTTAATCTAAACCTCACCATTTCTGTGCTAACAGCCAGGTCGCCAGTACTTGTTACCTCCTTTCTTCATTTACCTTTGGCACTAGGACCAGGTCTGAGTAAGCTGCCTTTTTCTTAGCCATCTGGATGACATCCCATTGTTTATTTCCACAAACAATCCAGGGAAGTCCCACCCAACCACCTCTCCCTTTCCCAGGCTCATGAGTGGCTCCGTGCCACATCTGAATGCTGAGAGATTGGTTCTCCTGTTTGTGGTATCAAGCACTCAGAAATGGCTCTGCTCTCTGGGGCAGTCTTGCAGAGTAAAAATGGTTATGAACCAGAATTCAATTATGTAATGAGAAATTGCTTTAATTAGTCAGTTAATTGACTTCTCAATTGCAATAAGTAAAATCACTTGTTTTTACAAGGCACAGTATTTTTTCCTAAGGGCTCCCAGGAATCGGCTCTGCATCTCACTTCCCCTCCACCCTGACTAAAGCTAAAAAGGATCCAAGAGCACTGGATGCTGTGATACTAGAGGATCACGCATTTGATTATGTTTCAGAGAAGCCCAAAAGAAAATACATGAGAGGTGGACGGAGGCACAGAAAGTTGCACCAAGGTAATGAACCCATCTTCCTCTGATGGGAAGAAACCTGAAATTGAGGCAGAATGAAATGCAAATTAATTGAGCTGCCTTAACGCTGCCATCATCTTTACTTTTGTCCAATGTATCCCAGCTCAGAAGGTCATGGACTTTTCAACACAAGCGAGACCCAAGATCCATACACAGGACCAAGAGATCTGCTCAAATATCAAAGAAGGGGTACAGAGCACCTTGGCAGATCCCCCAAACTGGCAGTTCACAGCCAGTTAAGAAATTATGTTGTTCCAGATACCTCAAAGATGAGCAGGAGAGGCAATCTAGGCCACTTCTGCAGCACACTGAAACCAGTGCCTAGTCTGTGATTAGGATACTGCAAAAGACCGGAAATCAATGACAGAATTTGGTCAAAAATAGCCAGCTTCAGTTTAATGCAAGTTTGGGTTTGCCCACCCATTTAAGGGGGATGTAATTTTCTTCCTCCCCATCTCTGTTTCCGAACAGAGTATGAGTTGCAAGTCAAGCAGCGTACAAGCACAAGGGAATTCCCTGGTCTGGAACAGGAGGTATTTGCAGTGCAATTAGTCATCAGACTTCACATGGCAATGACAACCAAGAAGTGATAAAGGGTCAGATTGGAAAGAACCATCAATCCCTTCTTCCACCTTCTTTCTCTTCCTCTCAAATCCTATAAAGCTTCTGTGACAAGGTTCCCTGTTATCCCACTACACAGGTCTCTGCCTGGATGTCTTATCCATGGTGAATCTTCACAGGACAAGGCTCTGTCCTTGGGGTCAGTCTGCCTCAAGGGATAGTCTTCCCCTTCACTAAGAGGACAGCAGACAAGCCTTCACACTAGCAGGGTTCTCCAGCAGCTCCCACCAGTAAGACTCCCTCAATGCTCTTACTGTGCTAGTGACCTTCCCTCTGGGAGGTGACCTCAGGTCTCATGAAATTTGCCCACTTCCCTTCCTCTGCAGTCTTGCAGCAGGTCATCACCATAAGGCAAATAAACAATCATAAATGAACTGTGCAAAAGACAGGCTGGTGTGTTCTGTGACATTTTAAACATCTGTTTATTAGCAAGGAATAGAAACCTGGATGAATGCAAAGCAGCAGGGCACACTGCCTGGGTGGAGGGCTGTCTCCAACAGCACTTATTAAAAAAATGAAAAGAAAACATCTTGCATCAATGAAGGGGAAGGTAAAGGGAAACAGTGGTGTGGTATCTTCACTGGGATTCACACAGGACTTAAATGGGAACTGAAAAATATTATAAATAAAGTCCTCTTACAGGAAACCTTAGATATCATCAACAGGGAACATCTGTGTGTTCGATTAGGGCTGACATTTTCAACTAAAGCCAAACACTCTGTAATAACACTAAAAATCAGCAGCAGTGGAGCAAGGAAGTCCTTGCTTTTAAAGTAGATATGCCAGCCATGATTTTGGCCTAGCATTCTGTACCTAAAGAAAGAATGAATATCACCAAAATAATGCCTTTCAGGATTTGAGCAGCAGCAGCTTCTGCTGGAGCCTGCAGAAAGCAATACACTTCTGTAAGTGTCTAGGCAAGTAGCTCTCCAAACAGGAGCAAGAATCCCTGGTGGGATCACAAGTCAAATGAAATTCAACTGCAGTAGAAGAGTTTGCAACAGAAAATGGGGACACAAGCAAAGAATTTTCACAGCCACTTTTGTACAAACATTCCACTGAAAAAAAGTAACATCATGGCTCAATTAAAAAAGCAAAATCCATCAGCTTTTGAAACATAATTCACTGCAAAAAGCCTGGAGAACTGGCTTCCCAACAAAGCATTGGATTTTAAATGAACCAGCCAGTTTAGGGAAGCACATGTTGGAACAGATGACCCACCAAAACAGATACTTGCAGGACCAGCACACACTGAGAAGACAAGTCTCCAGATATACAAGTGTCCAGAACCCGCCTCAATCCCTGACAGCACTGTCTGGGGGCACCCAACACACCTGGCTGGCACCAAAGAACATGAACCTTGTTTAACTCTGGGAGACTGTCACCAAATGCCTAAAGTACATTATGTAGCACTAAACCGAATAAAACAAGATTTACAAATTGCTATTAAATATTGTTGCAGATCTTAGATATTTTTCCTTTTTTGCCAGATGCCAT
>JAAGNO010006780.1:10626-47443 GCA_033439905.1 Ceryle rudis
AGAGGACACCACAATAAGTGCACCACAGGCACTGAGGGAGGTGTGGAAGGAGGACACAGGAGAGGGAGTGTAGATAGATCACTGAAGTGATACTGGCAGTATTATTAAAGGAAGAAACTTTAATAGGAATAGGGCCTTCAAAATTAAGCACAGAGGACCGCAGTGGTGGAGAAAGACAGGAATCTAAAGAGCATTAATCGGTGACTTGGTTTGAAGCTGTCTTTCCCCACAGATTTCTGGTATGAAAACATGGCGTGCAGTCCCAAAGCAAACTCTACACACCTTCAACAGTCTGGGTCTTTGTCTGTAGCTCCTGCAACCTCCAGCATAGTGGGAGCTACAGCCTTTCCTGCAGGTATCACGGCAACAAGGAGTAGGCACTTTAAAAGTAGAAGGAAGTGCAACTAACTTACCGTATTCACTCCTGCCTCTGCTTCCACTGGTGGCCACTTCAACTGCAGCAACAAATACAAGAGAGTAGATTTAGGCCAGCCATGCTCGACGAGGTGCTCCCCAACACCTACAAACCCTTACGCACATGTGGACAGCTGCTGGGCAACATGCCCGTGGAGCAAGGTCGATATAACATCTAAGAGATGCTCCACTCTGTTGCTGGTACTGCAGCAGCAAGGCCAGTTTGTGGCCTGTTACCTCTGAAATAACCTTTGGCTCCTTCTTGTTCTGTACCAGAAGATACTCAGCATTCAGTTGTGATGACTGCATTATTTGAGACACTACACTGCGATCCCAGGCCAGAGAGCTGATCCGAATGGGGGTAAAAAAGCAAAAGGGAAAGCTGGAGTTGTAGCTGGTGTTCCAATAATCAATCAAGAGCTTTAAATAATTAGTCACAGACACGGCTAACAGGTAGCCCCATTCTGAAAACTGGTCTTTTGCAGCACACCAAAAGATAAAATGTAACATAAAATATTTAAGTTGCAGGATATTCACTGAGCTTATCTCCATTTGAGTCAACGGTGAATTCAGCTAGACGAAAAGAAAACTGTAAATACACGTTGCAAGGAATAACTGTTGATCACTGCTATTCTTTTACATAGGATACCTTGTTCTTTAAAATGCTTTAAAACCATCTAGTCATCTCAGGCTAACCTGCAATCAGACCAAAAGCTAGAAGGGAACAACTGCTGCAGGGTGGAACTAAATTGTGTCAGCACAGCGATGCAAAGCATTAAAAAAAAAAAACCAACCAACCTAAATTTGACCTGGGATGTACTGAAATGTATAAATAACGCTGAGGGGGGGAGCCCTGGGCTGGGCTAGTGGGGGATCTTCAGGGCTGGAGTGCAGAGCCCTGGCAGAGCTATGTGGAAACAAAATTAAAATAGAAATTGTTCCTTATTTTAGGATCCCTGGGCTCAGTGATGCATATATCCTTCACTCTTTAATATCACACTTTAAAACTGAACTAATACACTAACCAGCCCTGGAGCTGCTGTGCTAATGATGCTTCCACAGTCACTGGCTGGGCTGCACTTTCCAGAGGAGAGAAAGCACCCTCACCTCCTGTTGCTTATCACCTCAGGGGACCTATTTTTAGCTCATCGGTGTGATGTCTTGGAGCACCAGCAAGGACGCCAGTGGGAAGAGGAGGAAAGCAAACCACTTCATGGCAACACTGGCTACAGCACAGGTCTGCAAGCAGAGCCAGTAGCATGTGTCCCCACACACACACCCCTGAACAGATTGCATTTTAAAGCCATGAGCAACCGCATTCTCCAATTGGTTGCCAGAGACAGTGTCACCCAGTAACTCAGGGGTACTTCAGCCTTTTCATCGGTCTTCCTCCAACACTGTCACAGTATCAGATGGAAAGATACATTTAGATGCGTTAATAGGCATGAAGAGGGACATCAGTAGGGCTTTAAAAGCAGCAGGAAGCTGACGGAGCACCTCACGCAAGATCACTGCTCTGATCATGCTAAGTACACGTGCAAGAGATGAAGTAACAGACCCTGCCCTGAGAAACTCAGTCCAAAACATGGAAGATAAAAAACAAAAAACCAAACATAAATAAAACAATACCTCATTCCAAGGATGGTAAGAGAGAGATAGAGGAGATTAAGCAACATAGCCAAGTGCCCAGGAAACCTGCATCACCAGTGTTAATAGACCCCTGGCTCCTCCATGCAAGCCCACTGCTTCTAGCTGCACCAAAGTCTTTCATCCCTTGGCTCTGCTCACTCCCGCCCACCCTCTCTCCCTGCACGTACACACACACACACATTCTACCCAGAACAAAACCCAGAAGAGCTGCGTCCACTTGCACCAAGAGAGAGACTCCAACTTGTTAAGAGGCTCTACCCAGAGCTGCCCCTAAACTGAACCAGCTCCACCACCTTCTGCAAACCAAGCGCTCCAGGCTCTGGCACGCAACAGCTCCACGCAGTTCTGCAGTCACCCCATGCGCACGCCTCCCCCATTAGCTTTGTGGGCAGCTTTGCTGGCTGCTCCTGTGCTGAGGTCTCCGGTGTGCTGCCTATTCCCTGCAGCACGCTCTGTTCAGCATCTGAGGAGAGGCACAGCACGCTCAGAGACGGTTTAACACAAAACCCAGGAACAGTCGGCACAGCCGAGCACTTCCCACAATAGGACGGCAATTGTACGAAGGTTGGATGAAGGAGTCAATGGTCAATATCTGGCTCAGAGAGCCCTCAGGGCTTTGAACCTTTTGTATGAAGTCATATGTAAAAGCTGTTAGCAATGCTACAGCCTCCACCTTCTGGGAAAGATTTACAGCTACAGAGCTGAGCAATTCCCTGCATCGACTGCCCGGCCTACAGTAAACCCATGAAAACCATTACAGCCTTCAGAGGGTCAGTGGCTAGCAGCCAGTTGTGCCAGGGTACGGAAGATCTCCAGCCGGCTCCCAACTTATCTGGAGGAATGGTCTGGCTACCATAGAAGTGATGACTTGTTTTGTTAACTGGTTTTGGTTTAGAGGAAAGTTCTCCTTTAGTTAACACCTGTACTAACATTTCTGCTAGGTCAGTGCAGGACTATGAATGAGACCACAGGGGAGAAAGACAGGCAGCTACAGCACAAAGCAGAGGAGTCCAAATTCTCATCTAATCTGTGTGAAGCATTATCCACAATGTGCTCTTTTCTTTAATATATACTTTAATTTCCTGCTCATAACTGCCACACACTTCATTCAGGATACGAGGAGGGGGGGGAAATTAAAAACAATTAAATTTATTCCTGTTAGCAGAAGTCCTTCTATTTTCTGCCGGCAGCAATAGAATAAAATACAGGATGGGCAGAAACGTGAAAACTCTGTTTAGGATTAGTTCTTTCCTCCTTCCCAAGAAATGCAGTGGGACAATCACAGCTAGTCTCTAAATGAAGAATTACATACTCGACTGTACACGTGACCACGCAAAGAAGGAGGAGGGATAAAGGTCTGCAAGACAAATGTTTCACATCATCAGTGCAACTCCTTTGAGCCAAACTGAAACATTTCTTTAGCATGACAAACCAGTTTAATATAGAAAAGAGCCTTGAAGCTATCTGGTGGCTCTTCGAAATCTCCCAAATGCCATCAGATTAAACAAGCTGAAGGGGTGGATTTCTACATTTGCCAATTAAACTATGAAGCCAAATTGACCTTGACCTGAGAAGCCTCTGCAGGAAAGAAACTTCTGGAAAAAAGGGAGAAAGCAACCTGTTCCAGGGAAAGAGAATGTCAACGTTCATGTGGAGCACTTCAAACGGGTTTGCTCCCCTCATCTCTCTACATTAGAGACCCCCCAGATTAAGAACTGAGGCCTCTTCCTTTTGTAAGATACCCATCTCTTTCAGATGATCAGTCCTTATTGTTACTCTTCCTCTAGCGCTTTCTATGAAGACTTTTATCCTGCAGACTTCTGAACGTAGTGCTCACTGTATCTAGATACAAAGACACAAGTTCACTTTACACACCTTGGTCTCAAACCATTCTGTCCATCAAAGCATGGGGCTGGTGGACCTTTTCACAAGCAGCTGCTCTTTACTGAGAAAAGTATCTGTCCAAAGATTACATTCAGTTTGAGAGTCAGAAGTTGACTCATTGCTCTCACAGATTTCATTCCCAACTACAGGCACTTGCCTCTGCTGCAACTGCCTAGCTCAGCTCCCATCAGCTTGGGAAATAAATCTGAGGTTAGGTCTGGGCAGAAGAATAAAGTACAAGATGGAAATAGAAGTTCTGCTCATAATAGGCAAACATGCAGTATCGGAAGAGCCACCTTCTTTGATGATCCCCCATCCAGACACAGTGCACAGGGAAGAGGAGGATAACATCTCTGTGCTGTTGGGCAGACACGCTGGCCTCACAGCAGCGTTGTACTCCAGAGGGACATCTAATTTCATTGGGTACTATGTCGGAGCCATAGCTCAGCCTGATGAAGTGGGGATGCACCACGATGGCTTTCACCTCTCTCATCTGTGACTTGGGCAGATGGGTCAGGGCAGAGAAGGAACCAGCTGCCCTCTAAGTGCATCCTGAAAACATACTTGTAAAGTCGTGAAAAGAAACAAGGTGCGAGGCCTTTGAATACAAATCCCCCACTTCTCCATTTTTCAGTTTGTGCTTCTTTTCCACAAGTATTTCTTCCCCCTCCCCATTAGGAAGAGAGAGTCAGCAAGCTTTTTATAGACCGGTGTATTGCTCAGCACCAAGAGAGTATGAGATGGAGGACTCTCAGCCATCTATGTTAGATTTTAAGACTTTTGATTGCTAGTAATAAGAACCAGACATAAAACATACTTCTATAAGCTGAAAGTTAGCTAAATGAGACCAGAGTTACTGGATTTCCTTTCTCATTCCTCAACCTATGCTTCATAGTCATTTTGCCTTCTTGTCAACACCGTTTTACTCCTGCATATAGATCTGTTTTGAGAAATATTGTAGGAGAAAATACACCAAAGTCCACATTTCTAATAGTATTGCTTGGTTTTCACCTGTTCTGTTGACTCTCTCAGGGTTCTGTCCTGGTCTCCTACTGGCACAGTCCAGTGCAAGGGTTTATTTGATCTGTATAAGGAAAGCAAACGTACTGGAGATACTGAAGAGTTAGCCATACATCTTCCTCATTCAGCAGTCATACATCCCTTCTGGCTCTTCTCTAATTAGTCACTTCTTCCCAGGACTGCTGAGCAAGAGCTTGGCATCATGACAAATGTGTTGCATCACTTCTGGCCTTGCTACAGCTCTGATAGCAGATAGTCTAATTAACTTTAATGGATCTCCCACAAACAAGACCAAACTGTTGCCATCTCTGAAATCAGCAGTCATGGAGGAAGGGCAGAAGGAAAGTTTCCTAGGGAACAAGAAATTGTGAATATAATTTCTATCTCTCCAGCCATTTGCAGACTGGCAGAGCAGAGAGCGCACAACATGGGAAGAAGAGCAGTGGTGGCCTGAGTACCTGCTGGTCACCTTCACAGCTGCACACAGTGGGCGACTGTCAGCAGCCACATAGGGCTGATGACAGCCCCATCGCACTGGTAGTCTCCAAGGAGCTTCAGGGCAGTGTGCCATGGCCAACAGTGAGGACAGGCCTCCTCAGCCCTACTAACACACTTGAACAGCCACTTTGGAGGGTAACTGGGGGGAAGGTCACAGGTGTCTGCAAGAGAGCCAGAAAAGTCGTCATAAACATTCCAAAATAACCTCACATAGCGGATACAGAAAGGCCAAAGGCGCAGGAGACACCAAATTTGTCCGCTTTGCCTGGAAGTGGTGGAGGAAGGACAAACAGATACATGAAAATTTAATCCCTAAGTAGGTGAGCACTTCAGAGATCACACGAGGCTCTGGCACTGAAAGCAGGTGTCTCTCATCCTCCACCCTGTGTCCCTGCTCCCAGCTGGAAGTGCATGCACCAGAGTGGAGATGACATACCATACATATGGAGAATGAGAGATGAGGCACCTACCTATCACTTTTCATCCATGCAAGAAGTGCATAAAAGAGGACCTGAGGTCAGAAAGCATCTGCCTCACTGCATAATCCTCTTATATGTTAGAGGAAAGCTCCTCAGACCAGATCAACGAAGCAGAATTCAATTTCTTTACCTAAGGGGACATCATTCAGGGGCAACATCAGTGCAGTAGTTAATCCTGAATCTTCTCCTCCCTTCATCCTCTGCGAGAGAGGAAATAAGAGTCAGCTCCAACTTGGGTCAATAGCTCTGGCTTGTCTCCTCAAAAAAAAGTCCCACTTTGCAAGGGAAAAGTTATTCATCCCCTCAAGCAGCAGCTGGCACACATTCATGAAAGCAGAAAGCAACAATAGCAGACCAGCTCCCAGGATCAAGACTCTCCTCTGTAATGAAATGTTCAAGGAAAATATCAGACTGACAGAATTAACAAGGCTGGTCCTTTCAGGTAACAGAAAGCAGTCATCTCATTTGTTAGCAAGAAAAAAACCCAAACATCAGGCTTGATTCATCTCCTTTCTTCAAGGAAGGGAGCTCTGCCACAAGTAGCTATTCAGTTTTGAAGTTACCTTGACAGAATGCAGTAGGATTAGCCTAAAAAAAAAGATCAGCTCTCTAAGAATAGCTACAGATGACACGGACATTCTTAGACACAGCAAGCATCTCTCCACTAACCTGAAGGAAGAAAAGTGAGCCTGGCTCGGAACCCTCTGAAGCTGTTCTCCCCATCACTTTCAAAATGTGCCAGCATGGTATTCCCTGGACTCAGCACTGGTTTGGAAGCTGAGAATCCACAGAGGTTAGTCAAGCAAGTGAACAAGAAGCTGTATTTCTAAGATGAGAAATGCCACCCTGTACGCACTTACGGCTTTAGCTACTCCGAGATTCCCAAAAAGACAAAACTCTGGAGACTTGGTGACTTTCTGATTAAAACAAGAACTTCTGCAAAGGAGGCGCCTGCAAAGCAATGCTAATCAGTGACATCAGTAAACAATAGCAACCAGAATTAACCTACTACAATTATGCTACAGATACACAAAAGTAATCCTAATTTTCTCATAGCAGAACTGCAAGTAATCCTCGACAGTGTGAATGTCCCTTGTCGCACAAAGCCCCTCACACCTGAGAATTGTATTTGCCACTGTTGAAAAGTGCAAGTCAAGTCTCTCTTGAATGGTCTACAAGTACAGGTTGAGGACCTAGAGAACAGCTGTTAGACCATTCTTCCTCCTGAGAGCACTCAGTTTGCATAGCATCTGGAATTCCCATAATTACAGCTGGATAGGAAGCTTGCACTTTATTGCAGAGGAGCTTTCCTGTAAGAAACTGATTTTCTGATGACAAAGCTGTGCTGGAAAGCATTGAGTGAAACACTTGGGGATTGCTGAAAGCTCTTCCCTGAAAGATTCCAGATCCAAATTTGTCAGAGTTCTTCCCCCCACTTAAAAACTCCTTTCCAATGAAAACCAGATTTCTTTTCAAGGGAACTGTAGTGTTAATACTTATTCACCATTTGGTAAACACATGCAACTAAACTGCCACCACGAAATAGATGGGGAAAAAATAGAAGTGGATTGCCAAAGATCACTTGTCAATGGCAAACCCAGGGCAGTCCAAGCCTCTTACCCGGCTTATTTGGTGTAGAAGAAGAAAAAAACAAACCCAAAAAAGAGCACCAGCTTCTCATCAATCTACTCTGTCTTTTGGTTGACACACAAGCCTGTAAAAAGGTGGTCAGAATTCAATTCAAATATCTTAACTTCTGAGCACCAGGCAGCTTTTCACCTTAAAAATAGGTACCAAACTCTGCTAAAAGCGAGTGTGGTGCCTGGATGCTTTCGCTTGGTCCAGTCAGGAGGAACATCTGGAAATACAGATGGTGAAAAAAGTTAAGAACATTTATTTCACTGAAGTTAAATAATTTTATATTGATAACACCGAAGCAAATTTAAAGCAAGGAATTAAAAAAAAATATTTCCTTTTGAAAGTGTGGGAAGGCAATGCCACAGGTTAGCACTTTGTCATTAACGAAATTCCAACAGGAGTAGTTCAATTCATAAAGAATTCACATCCATTTCAGTGGAATTAGACACCCATAAACAACAGCTCTTTCGCTCCGCCTTACTTTGAACATTTGTCATCTTTAGTGACAGAGCAAAGTTGCTCTTGCTCTTTCCTTTGAGAGAGAGAGATGCAGAGCAGAGGCCTGACTTGTGTGTTCTGCTGGCTCTGCAGCAGAACATGAGCCATGGTCTATATCCAGCCCTGCTGGCTCTCCATGAGGAAAGCATGGCTTTGGACCAAGATGTGGGATCTCCTGTGCCGATGACGCACTTGGCCATGTCACGATGGGCAAAGCCTCAAGGCTACTGTGAAAGCCTTTACATCACCCTTCAAGTGGTACTGAGTACCGTGTTACCAGAGAAGGCATAATTTGGTGATAAAGCATTCCTGTTTCCACAAAGATTTCCGATTTAAGTCCAGAAAAATCAGTGCTCGCCCCACTGTTTTTCTTCTTCATCACCATAAATGACAACTGCATCATAAATGCAGCCCAAGCTGAGTTCCACAGCAGAGCCTTCAAATTCCAGCTGCAAGCAGGAATCATCAAAATGGAAGCACTTAACCTTTTAAATCATTGGCTGGAGAAAAGCTAGATTTCAGAATCTGGGCATGGCTTCCTTTGGTGAGTGTGTCACATTTTGCGTCAAAACAGTCTGTTGACAATCTTGGCCTGACTGCTCCCCCCTGTACAGGGTTACAGACAGGTCTGCAGAGGATGAAGCCGGCCTAAGCTTTACTTTAAGGTACTTCAACTGTCATCTTCACTGCAACACTCAACGCCTTGTCCTTCTGAAAGCTCAGTGTCCTATATGGATTGCCTGTCCAAGAGCTTTTCCTTCAAAAATGAAAACTGGGTGAATTTAATTTGTCTGGTTTGTTTATAAGCTGGACCTCAAGCTCTCACACCCACAGAGCAGCAGCAACCCAAGCCACAGGCCTGCACACACTCAAGCATTTCTATGTTTAATGCTATTTTTCCACCCCTCAGCCGAGGCAGCGGGGGAGGAGAGATATTGCAGCTTTGAACAATGTAAACGGCAGCGTGACTCATCATGGGCTGGGATGAGCTCAGCAGGATGCTTGCTGCACACAGGCAGCAACAGGCAATAAAAATAAAGAATGATGCTGGTACCATGAGTGAGAACTATTATCAGACAGCCCATACACAATGAGAAGCAGATACCTTCATATGGGGATAAAGAGTAGCTTGGGGAGTTGACACTGCCTTGAGGAAAAGGCATGCAATATGAAGTTTGCAACATGCTCTCTGCTTTCCCTTTACCCTCAAATCTGTGCTGGACTTCGAGATTAAGTTATCTTGAAATGAGATGGGTGCTTACAGACTTCAGGCACTTAGAACAGTCACAGCCCCTCCATACATCAGTTTGGAGGCTCTGTCTAATTGACAAAATATGCCCTGCAAAGAATCAGTGACTTGGAAGCCTTACAATTTACAGTCTTGAGTGTCACAGATGTTTCTGGAATTGTTTCCCCTGAACACTTCTTAGTGCAGAGGTTTAAGTGCAGTTTCTCCTTTTATTACCTTTATGACATACTCTGCTGGAGCCTCAATGAGCCAGTAGCACTTCGTGTTCCTGGGAAACAAGCCAGGGTAATTAATGGTATCAATCTTCCCCTCTTCCACCAACATTGCGACACTCCCACAGCCCAAACCTTCAATAGGCAGACGAGGAAAGAGGCAATTTAACAGATGGGATTATGCAGTACTTCTAATAAACCCAAATCAACAACTTGATTTCGAAGGAACCCAGGCACTCTAAGGATAGTTGTTATTCTGAGGGGGTCAGGAAGGAGAGGAAAGGTGTTTCTATGGCATCAGCAAGGTCACTGGCTTCAGAGTCCTTACGAATGGCTGGGAAGGTGAACTCGAAGACACAGCCAGCGTTGCTCCCGTCAGAAACAAATACAACACGCCAGTCACTGTCATCACAACACTGGCTGAAGTGGTGACCACTGCTGGCCCCGGGCTTCCAAGCCCCGGTACCCACTTTGATGAGTGCCCTGAGGAAATATTCAGTGTTTGGCTACTACAGCCAAACTACAGTTACCTGTTATCAGGGTAACTATCCTCCAAAGCCTTGGGAGTACTGAATGCAGCTGCTTTCTCCAAAGATTGGGATGCCTTGGGAACTGCATGCCTCTGGGCTGAAAGAGAGAGGGCTCAGCACAGAAGCTAGGGAGACAAAAGGGTTGTGTGTGCTATGGAAGTACAGGTACTATAGGTCAAAGCACAGGCTTTGACCTATAGCACTGTAGTTGTTTCAAACACAAAGTGCTTGACATGCAGCTGACAGAAGCCTCAGATGAGGGCACACAATTTCTTTCCCAAAGTCCTAATTAAAAATCCCCAAACTTTCAGGAACTGTCCCACCAACACAGCAGACTTGCATTCATTCAGCCCACTGAGAGCTGATGTGGCTACTCCAAGCTCAGTTTTAATGAGGCACCACTTACATCTTGGCTTCCCCTTCATCTTCCATGGGCATTTGGCCTGTGTGAGTCCCGAGAGCTCTGCTTCACAAAGGGTAATGCACCCACTTGGTAGCCATGTGGCTTCTGCGCCTTGCAGTTAGCTGCTCCCAATTAAGAGGCACCTTCTTAGCTGCAGACAGTCCCCCTTTGAAAGCATTATCATTAAGGAGCCCTAGCAAAGCCACGATAGGCTGGGTATTAGCTAACACCAAACACCTCAGCTTTGATGGCTATGACAGAAATAACACCATCTCATTAATAACTTGTATTAGCCCTGTAATCATCTGTACGGAAAAATACAATGGGCCGTCAGGGAGTCGCTAGACCTGTGCTGAGCTATAAAAGGCCCTTCTGAAAAGCCACTAAAACTGTAGCACGTAACACGGCACTCCTGGTCCTGTATCCATTCAAAAGCTGTATTTGATGAGGAGATAACCCCCCATCAATCCCGCCCGCCGGTTGAGAAGCACAATGGCAGTTCGGATCCTGAGCTGGCAAGCACTCAAAGCAGGCTCTTATTAGAGCAGGGCTGGCATGCAGCACTCGAAGGACACGTCACCGAGCTGCAAGGGCTGCGCTCGGCCAGAAAGAAGGTAGCTTGAGTAGTAGCCTTCTGCTTTTCCTTCAGGGGATGCAGGGGTCAGACCTGCTATTGTAACAGAGTTTCTGAAGGGGGATTTAGTTGTTTAAACCTTTGGTTTTACCATCCCAATCTATAAGATAAGATGCCTTGCTGCTGGCGCAGCAGCTGCGAAGTAAACAGAACTGCAGAGGGTGGAGGGGAGTGAGGCAGCAATAGCAGGGCAATTTCGATCTCTATGGTGCTAAACACGCAGGAGACAAAAAAAGCCTTCTCATATTCATACCTACCTGGTGTCATGTGCTGGGTAATGAACTCCACCAATGCAGCCACCTAGGGGAAGATGCCTGCAGCTCCAGTTGTGGTGCTTCTCTGGAAGGTATCCCACCTTCTACCAAAACTGACTCACCAGGACACCACACCGGCCAGAGTCCAGCTGCCACCAGTCCTCGGACATGCCTGGGAGACTCCAGAGTCACCCTATCCAAACTTCACTGGAAAGAAATGGTGCCATTTATTCCCATGCCAGCAGCCCCAACCTTTGATGGTGTTGTGTGACAGATCAGCTTTACCACAGAAGCCCATAAAACCTTGTTTGCTTCTCTCCAGTCACAGGGGCCTGGCACTGTCTCTGCTTATTCATCTGTTCTCATTTAATCTAAAATGCACCAATCTAAGCTCTGCTGTTTCGCTCCCCCAGTCTGACTTGCAGTTTGGCAACCCGCCCTTCCCCGTATACAACACACCTTTTTCCATGAAGAATGTAAAAATGAAAGTCATTTCACTAACAGCACTGCTTTGAAAATGTTCCCACGAGGTATGACAGAGGGCAGGGAGCTTCCCAAAATACTGCTTCATTTTTAAAAAGTAATTAATTAAAAAAACCCCAGACATCTGTAAGTACACCCCAAGGAGACTACTGACGGCCTGGTCAGCAGCCTTCCCTGAGGCAGGCAAGACTGGCCTCACTCCCACCATTAGGACCAGCAGAGAAGAGCGTGGCACTGAGCAGACTCCTCTGTTGCAACCCAGTGTCCACTGGGAGTGTCTGAAGGTATCGGAAGGCTTGAGTGTGGATAAGGAGATATTAAGGGAGTGGGGGGAATCTGCCTTCTTTAGAAGCTCCTGGTAACATTGCCCATTGCCTGGAGTCCCACCACTGAAGGTCCTCCCTGTTTTCAGCAGAGGTGGTAGCTCTTGCATGCAGAGATGGAGGTCCTGCAGTTGGCAATACCGAGGGTAGGTCTAGGCAAGGGGGAAATCGTGCTTCAGTCTCCTGCCTACATCCGTACTCCCACTCTCTAAAGAGTCTTCCTGCCTTCTTTATTGTGAAGCTCCTTGTAAAGCCTTTGCTCAGCAAAGTGCCAACAGCACTGTCAGTGCTGTTGCTTCCCTTTCTCCCCAGGAGAAAAGGTGGCTTGCGAGTGGACAGGACAAGCCTGCTGCCCAGCAGGAGCCAGTACATCCGAGTTTCCTTGGATGTGTCCATCCTGCTGTTGGGAAAGCCAGAGAAAGGCATGGAGCCCTGCACCAGTGTCAGGGTCGTGCCCCTCAGCAGCACTAGGAGCCCCATCCACCCCTTTCCCAACACCCCAGCAAGAGCGCCTGGGGTGTCCTACACCAGTGGCCTGCCTGAGGCAGTGATGGCTTGAAGCAGTTGGGGATCGCGGAGCAGAGGCACCCATCTGGGCAGGTAATGCACTGGTTTGCCCCCAGCCAGTGCCTCAAAACAGGGTTGGAGCAGGTCATACCCAGGCAGGCTGGACAACAG
Organism: Ceryle rudis; assembly: GCA_033439905.1. Lineage (NCBI taxonomy): Eukaryota > Metazoa > Chordata > Aves > Coraciiformes > Cerylidae > Ceryle > Ceryle rudis. Next base: position 23,474 of record JAAGNO010006780.1, read on the forward strand.
ACATCACTTTCTTCTCCTGAGCACCCTTCTACAGGGATGGAGACTTTCAGAGGCCAGGACAAAGCCCCCAGGGAGCTGCTGGTGTGAGACACCAGCCCTGGCTGGGTGACAGTGTGCTCTCTCCTGGGGGAGGCTGTTGGGGGGTGAGGGACAGGCAAGTCCTCTCTGTCCCCTCTACTGTGGATGAGCCCCAAACCACCGTGGATATAAAAATAAAAAGCAACATTCGCAGACATTCCCACCTCTTAAAATCTACCAAAACTCAAGCAAGTGCAATTCCTTTGAGAGAACAATTTTCTGATACCTAGAGGAGAGAGTACAAAAGAGTGTACATTTCTGTGTACAAGGGAACTGTTCCAACACCTTGTAAGGACACCTCTGCTTGAGAAGGGCTGATACATACACATGGATATGCACAGCAGCACTGCAAAATGTAACTCCAGGGTCCCATGCTGCAGGAAAATGCTGATTTGCATGTCCCTGCTGCTCCTCTGACAAGCAGAGAAGACCTGATGAGCAAAGGGGTACTTGGATTTTCCATTTGGCAGGAGTCACCTTCTTCCGCATTTCTATTTCTGAAAGGAAGTAGCTCCTTTCCCTTATCCATTACCCATTATTCCTGCAACTGTGACCAGAAGACCCTGCCATTTCACACACCCTCAGGCACCCTGCCCCAACCACTAGCCACTTACAGTGTCCCACCCTGGAAACCTTCATCTTTGTGGGGGAGGTGGGCTGAACTCCATCCCCCGCAGAGGAAAAGGTACACACATGAGCACGTGAACTCCATGCTTCCGTGAGCACATCTGATTTACAGGTACAAACGGCATCCTTCAAGTCACATTGTTCCATTTCTCCCCTTCCCAGTGCACCAGTCAGATGTGGGTAATTATGAAATGGGAATACAGACTGTAGTCACATGTAATTGAATTTTTACATGTCAAATTCAGAAACAAAGAACAGGAAGATTGTTAACTACCTTTGAACGTTAACTTAAGCAGAAGGATACTTGGGAATGGGGCAAAGGAGAAGACGGGGAACCAGTATGGTAAGGATCAGGAAAGGAAAGCAAGTTAACTCTGTACCAGGCTAGTCCTTGTGAAACTCTTTACATCATTCTCCCCAAAGACAACGGCTGATCAGATCATGGGAGTTGTGGAAGACGTGAAAGCCTCAAAGGGTTCAGCTCAGTTCAATCCAGAATCAGATGGGTGAGCTTTTCCTTGATACTGGGAGAACAACGGATCACAGCTCTCCTTGGCTGCCTGAATGGGGTGCTGACAGTGGCCAGTCTTCAGAAGGGCTATGCAGGGAGCCCTGTAGTTTCCTCGAGGACTGTCCATATGGTTTAGATGCTGTTAAGCCCAGTTCATGGCCTAAAGACATACCTGTTTAGCCAGAGCACAGGCACACAGGCAGCCCTCAAGCAACCTTCCTCACCCTGCCCGACAGGATGTCTAAGACCCAAAATGAACATTTATTTGGTCTTATTTCCCTTATCCCACCATTATGGGCAAGCCAGAAGGCTATCACCATCCAAGCTAGTGTGATCAGAGTTATGACAGTGGCAGAAGGTTACTTTGTGTTGGTTGATCTGCCATCTGATGGTTACGGCCGGTTGCCTATAACCCCTGGTGGCTCTATAGAACTTTGGAACATATAGCTCTATAGAACAAAGGAACTGCCTTTGAAAAGCCAAGGATGATAAAGACTTGTGCTCCTTCCCTCACACCAAGACCCTAAAATTACCTCCAGAAGCTTTGCCTTTACCTGCAGAAGCACTTAGAGTGAGCAGGCTTTAAGCCAGCTCGCTTCTCAGTGGACAGGACCCTTGCAGTCCACCTTTAGCTGATAGCCCAGGGCTATGACCAAGAGGAAGCTGATGGCTTTCCAGCACCTAGCTGAGGGGTAGCATTGGCACAAGAGGGCGGAAGGAAACAGCGCTTGTATGGGGGGAACACAAGGGCACACAGGAATGTGGTGCACAAAGCAAGCACAGGCGCAGCCAGAGCACAGACCCTGACTGAGGGGTAAACTTCTGGGACAATTAATCAAAGCCTAGGACAGGAACTAACCCGTGTTACTTTGGTAAGAATTAAAGGCATAACCGAAGGGTTATTTCTCTAGCATAGAGAAGGGAAAGGAGGAAGAGGGGTGGTTTTTCTGGACCAGCACATCAGATGAAGATTTCACCCCTGTAAAGCACTCTTCTCCTTGGGCTCCCAGTTACCATGCTGGGCTGGGTGCTGCAGGTGCAGCAGGGCCATGTCACAATCCACGTAGTGCAGCCAGATCAATGTGGGGTGGATAATGACACACGAGACAGGAATGCTCTGCTCCTGCCTGCACCCACTGGAGGTGACATTCACCCACTGTCAGCACCAGGCTCTTCAGGAGTTTCCTGGTGGGGAAAAAAAACCAAACCCAAACAAACAGTGCCAGAGTGGTGAAGGAAAGGGCTGCAGCCCCAAAGCAAACCCTGACACTGAGTCTGCAACCCCACAGTGTGCTCCTGCCCCAGGAGCTGGGACTGGTCTTTGGTGACAGGACATTCAGGTGAGCCAATTTCACACGAGCAGCCACACAGAGGATTCCCTGACTTCCAGCTGGATAAGCTGAACTTACTTTTAAATGGATAAATAGGTTTCTTGTTTCATCTGCTATCCATCAAGCCACTGTTCATACCTGGGCAGCACCGAGCTGCTAGGAGACGTGCCAGCAGACTTCACTGCTGCCAGCTCCATACAGAAAAGAGGACAGTTCATCTTTTCTTTGGGACTCAGAACCCCTGTGCTGGTTTTGGCCTTGAAACATCAAACTCAGCCCTTGCTACCTGCACTCCGGGATCCTAAAAGGCACACGAGAAGCCTTAAAAGCAATGGGAACTGATTGCCAAGTTGGTTTGGCCCCATATATCCACCTTTCCTTTCCTTTTTTTGTTATCAGTGCATTTAGGACATGAGCAGAGGTCTACATCTGAAAACTTTATGATGATTTTAGGCAGATAGAGGTGGTTTAAATTAACACTAGACAAGTGTATGCCCGTTATGTTTTTTCCTGCATATTTTATCAGCACTATAACATCACAGTTAAACTTAAAGCAATCAGCTCCAGTAGAGTCGAAACACCATTCAGCATTTCTTTTAGCAATTAGGTAGACGGCTGCACTATCACAGCAGAGCTACCCAGTAAATGGATGGGCAGTAGATCCCATCTTGATCAAACCAGGTCTTTAGCAAAGGAGTTTACTCTCCTCCAGGGATCCAGCAAGTGCTCTGGGGCACAGGGTGGGACAGTTTTCCATCAGGGTTCATTGATCTGCCTGGTGCTGGGCACCATGAGAGATGACCACAGGCTCTGAACAGCTTATCTGTGTTTTGGCTGTCAGTGTTTCAGCCCCTCTGCCTTCTAGTACCCTGTCCCATGAGATTGCACCCAGCAATTGCTTGAAAAGGACAAAGCTGGCCCTCCTGATATCCGGGTTGTAGTCCTGCTTGATATCCCGTTCCTGCCTTTTCTCTCCAGTGTTCACTTGGAGGGTCTAAGAAACCTTAGTGCTCAGACCAGAGCTCTGAAGCCCATTTATCACGGATTTATAGTAGTTGTATAGATTTTTATTTTTTAAAACCTCTGCCCTCGATCTCTTCTCTAACCTCCGTGAGGCTGCACTCCTTCAAGAGGGTCCAGCCGGTGTGAACTACCACCCTGCTATTTCACTCCGTGAAGCCTTTGGAGGTGGCAAGTCTGGGCAGCCTGGTTTGAGGGGGCTGGTGGACACACACTGCCTGCCCTGAAGTGTGGCCCCGAGCATTTTGAATCAAGGCATGGGGTGAGGGGTTCAACCAGGTCCTTTTCATCAATGCTTTCTAGTAAATTAACTTCTTTTCTTTTTCCATTCACTCAGAGAAACCCTTCCTCTGATTTTCTGATCATTTCCAGCCATAAGTAACAGACCCACTCATGGCACAGCTCAGCTTTGATCCCAGGAGGCTGGTTACTGGCACTGGACAGTTCCTGCACTTCCCAGCAATGTCTGCCACCGGGAATGCCCGGCAGAACAAACTCTGCAGTAGTGGGAACATAGAACAGCACTGGCAGCATAACAGTGAGGAGTAAAAGCATCGGCTCATTTTGCACAGAGCAGAGAAACAAGGAAGCGCCTCATTATCAAGGTCAATCTTGCACATTGAAATTTTTATACCATAGCAACTTTCTCATTATTCAACATCAGTCCTCAAAAATTATGCTCAAGTTGAGCAAGACACAGATGTGAAGCTGGCAGGACTGCAATTACATTATAATGGATTATGAAAGGGCTGGCAAAGGGGCCACTTATATCATTGCCCCTGCCCATTAAGAGGTCTTTAGCATGGCCTGGGAAGCTGGTCTTGCATTAAAAGTACAGAAGCCAACGTGACTGCTGGAAGTAATGGGACAGTTACCAGGGCTGCTTTTACCAGGAAGCTACAGTGCTGCTCCTTCTGCCTCAGAAATCCTTCCCTGGGTGCTGGCTTAGGTGAGCAGGGTCTTTTAAAGGCAAAGCCCTTTAAAATTTGTCATTTAGATATTTAGAAGAACCATGGCAGCATGGAGATCTCCACACCCTGATCTCTGCCCCAGGGCTACCCACACCTTACAGAGCTCCTGAGCACTCAACAGGACATAAGAATTGGATCTACGTAATCCCTGAGTGGGGAAGCCCTCTCCCCAGGCTTTGGGGGGGGGAGGAAACATGCAGAGACCCAACAGGAGCAAGCAGGGTGCTGGGAGGGTGCACGAGTTGCTCAAGGATCCATTACTGTGGAGCGACACATTGCACAGATCTGGCTGGGGCAGAGCACTGGCCCTGCTCGGTCCTTGGGAAGCCATCTCCCTCCTGAACTGAGTGGGGACCACATACCTGAGCTGGGGAGAGCTCCCTGTGTCCTAAGGGGGACTTTTGATGCAAGAGGTTCAAGAGCAAAGGAGTAGGTGAGGCTGACTACTGCTTTGGGTTGACCACGCAGTGAGCAGTCAAAATGACCATGTCTACCTGGACCAGACGGCCACCGCAGAAATGGAGATGGCCCACTCTGAGGTACATTTTGAGATGAGGCGACTCCTGTTTCCTCTCAAAACATGAAATAACAAAGATCAGCCCACACAGAAAATGATGTTTTCCTCCCCGTATTAGTGCATGGGACACTCAGTTGCCTGGAGCCCAAGGGAGTCATAGCCAAGCCACGGCTGACCCTTGGCAGCCACCTTCAACCTCAGCAGTGCATGAGAGGAATGACACCCTGGAGCACCTGGACACAGAGGGGACCAGACCGACATCTCACCAAGCTTCCCCAGGGCTTGATGCTATCCAGCAGCCCAGGATCCATCCGCCCGACCCCAGCACCCTCCCCTCTCCCTATACCACCCCCTCCCGTGCCTTCCTGCACTTCACGCTACTACCTGCGTTCCACTTCAAAGTGCTGCACGTGCAGGAACGGGGGCTTGGGGGAAGGGAGGTGGCAAATCCTGTTTTGCCACGGGTGCCAGTGTTTGCTCTGGCAACAGGCGAACAAATAGTGCTTGTCTAAATAGAGCTGTGCCCAGCTCAGTTACTCCTAAGGCATCATCCCACAGTCATTGCTCAGTACTTTGCCTTAGGAGAATACAAGCTGGTGGGCAAGGGAACTTCCCTCTGCAGCAGGGCACCAGGGAGGCATCCTCCCTTCCCACCTCTGCAACCTCTTTCTGTACCACAAACCCAAGGAAATCCTCAGCTGGTGCATGCCCCAAAAGCTCTGCAGCTGCGTTAGCTCCCATCAGCCATAGATCTTGTCTTAGATCAGCTCATTCCCTCTCTACTCTGGGAGAAGGGTCAGCCTGAGATGAGCAAGAGGGACTGTTAGACCAGCTTCCACTCCTGACTGAGCAGTGTTTCATGACTTGAGGATGAAAGAGAGATTCTGCTGCTGCCTCTCTCCCCCTTCCTCAGAGGAAGGCAGTGCACCGCACCACAGACCCGCCAGGGCTGCCCTCCAGGCACTGTCTCCTGCCAACGATTCAAGAGAAGAATCCCAGCTGCAGAGCATCCTACAAGCTCTTCAGGTCAGTACGACAAGCTCCACGCTTCAGGCCTACAAAGAAGACAGAAAGAAGAGTGTTTTACGGTGAGAAAATCCCTCCACATGCTCAAATTCATGGCTCCAGGCTCTTCTGGCAGGTAGGGAATTAATGGGACAAATCCCAGGTGTCCCAGCTTTCCTGACTCCAGCCTGAGCTCCAAGCTGAAGGCAATTACATGGAGAGAAATGAAAACACATGGAAATTGCATTACTTGATAAGAAGCCGATGAGTGGAAATCTGAGGTCTCCTGTGAGGTATTTTCATGATGTGTGTGCACAGTCATAAAAAAAAAAAGCAAATTTAGATTTCATCCAGTAGCTTAATTATGCTTAATGAGATACAAGTGGGACTTAGTAACAAGTGCAACAGGTTATAATGATGCCACCTGACTTTATCTGAAGTTTATTACTTCAGAGCTTCCATATCTAAGTGACCTGTGGCACTTAATCTGAGCAAGTAAAATCATCGTGAAAAGTCTTGTCTCTGAACCAAGCAGGCCCAGCGTGCAGTCTTGGCTTTGATCTGAATCACATCGCAAGGAGACAGCTTTCTTACGTTACTTTTGGCACCAACTGTGCCTTAAAAACGTGGACAGTGAGCGCGGGGAAAGTTTGACTTAAGGATGGCTGGGTCTGATTAAGTGTTGGATGCTTCATTGAACTGTGCAGTCTGAGAAATTCATAGCAAGCCCATTTATGTTTTCTAGGGAAAACTCCACCAGTCCTCACCCAGCAGGGAGTGATGCTTGCACCGACAGGCCTGCCAAACTCCACGCTGGGCGGAGGAAGAAGGGGTGTGCTGCTCCCCTGAGTCAGCTCCAGAACATGATCATCGTGGCGAAGATCACACAGAAGGAGCCATTTCAAATATTTTTAGACACAAAGTAAAGGACCAACTGCAACTTCTCATACCAGAGGTCTGCTTCTCTGGGTGGGGTGGTTGTGAGAGAGAGGTAGCATCAGGCTTCTGGCTCCTTTGCTGAGGACAGCAGCTCTTCTTCTACTCTCAGCTGGCCCTGTGTCTGTACCAGCTAAAAATCCCTCTGTTAATCACTCCTGTCCAATGTGTTTCTTATGCCAATAGGAGGGGTCCCCTGCCTCTCCTGAGCCAAGGCTGGGATAAGAGTTCAGTTCCCAGCCAAGCAAACGTTAGGCAATAATGCTTATGATTTAGGAGGTGCTTGCACCGTGTTCACCCTGGCAAGAGCCTGAAATAATTCACTGGAGTCACCAGAAGACTGAGTCTGGATCCAAAATGTTACCGGCTATCACAATGACACTCATCCAGCCCTCTCTCTAACTTTGGGTCCTACGTCCTCTGCGTAGACAATGCTACCTCTTTAACCTTCCCATCGGGTTGATGGGCATTAGAAAGCCCACCAATCTCTCACGCCACCCTATTTGAGGGCAATGGAATTGAGAAGCCCACATCTTTTTCCTCTGCTCCGTCGGCCAACCACCCCAAGACCTCAGCAGCGAGAAGTGGGACTCACCACACAAGGTTATGGGGATCTTTACACAGCTGCAGCACTCCCGGTTGTAGAGGGACTGAGCTCCTTGTTGCTCCATTCAGCCCAGTCTCTCCCTCCCCCCGGCTATTTTAACAGTACTTTATCATATTCCCAGGTCACTCTCTGGCCTCAAAGCACTTCACCACTGCAGAAAGCTCAGACACAATTTTCTAAGCCATTGACCAAGCTCTCCTTAGCCCTTGCTGCTGACTAGCTTTTCCAACCAGAGACTCTGCTGATTATTGCTATAGCAGCAATTCTACCAGCAAAGTAGAAAATAAATAGACTTCATCAGAGGTAAATGATGGAGAAAACACCATTCCCCCGGGTGGGGAGAGAAATAACATTGGCAACAGCAGAGGAACCATCACCATATTGGAGCAGGGTGGGAGGGCTTGCAATTAGCTGGTTATCCCATCTCCTGCCCCAGCTGGGCTGATCTTTTTGGCACTAGTTTCATTACCAGAAACAAGTAACTCTGAAGATCACCATCCTTTTGCCCAACTTCACCCCCTTTGCACCCCGCCCCGGGCTTATTTCATTCTCTTACCTACAAGCATCTATGGGAAAGAAATTTTTACATGGACACGGGAGCAGGCTAGACAGGGATTACAAATACATTAGCCACTGCAGGAGGATGTGCAAGGAGGATATGAGAACGTGCTGCCATTTGTTGCTCTCCTAGCCACTTTTCTAACTTAAGTGTCCTAGGGTCACCAGTTAGCAAGCTGAACAGGACCAAGGGACCACGCTGCAGCTGAGCAGCCTGCACGAGGAACAGCTCGCTTGCCACAGCGGACAAGGAGAGGGCTGTAGTTGAGCAGCAGCTAAATGGAGAGGGTAAAAACAAGCTTCCGGTCCCAGCAGAACTACAACAAGGGCAGCAAAAAAAAAAAAGAGAAAAAAAAAAAAATCACTTGGGCAAGCACGCCAAGCCCGGGCACGATTTGTGAAAATTGACTAGCTACCTGCACTCGTTCGGTACCTTCTAAGGAGCAGGTAACACCAGGGTTTGCTGCTGTAGCCCTCACACCCAGGCACGGCACCCCCACAGCCTCCCCCCTGCCAGGACTCACCACGTGGAGCGAGAAGACACCAGCCACAAGAGAAGCCCTGGTCTCAACATGGCCCAGGGGAAGTGCGCAGTGCTGAGGCCCAGGCTATGCTCTGCTGCACCCAGGAGACACCTTCCTCCCAGCCACTGAGCTCCTTTAATAGATGAAGGGCCAATCAGTTTTGGCAGGTGAGGCTGTAGGGCTGCAACTCGGGCAGGTTTGGAGGCTCTCCAGCCATATCCCACTGGCTGTCACTGGCTCCTTGGGCTCTCCTCTTTGTAGTCTGTTGCCTGCTCCTCACAGGGACAGCAGCAGGATCTATCGTCACCCCTCACCATTGCTACCAGCCCTGAGCCGCCTCAGCCCTCGTGGTTTGAAACAAATCTCGTTGCTTTTGCAGAGGAGTGTTAGCACAAGCAGGGGTGAGACCATCCAAGTTCCTCCCCTCGTGGTCTCTCCAGGCTGGTCAGGTGGAGAGCCTTTATAAAGCCTGGTAGTGTCCTTCTTCCCAAGAGAACTGTCTGAACCCTCCAGCGGCTTCTCACCTGGGGAGCAATACGTGTGGCTTATGGAGAGCCTTAAGTAGCTGACATAAGGATGAAAACAATTTGACCTGTTTTACAGGGAGAGCTGTTCCCCCCAAACTGCAAGAGCAAGCTCCATCCAAACCCACTGCAGTGGTGGAATCCAGGAGAACTTCAGTGTGTATGGGCTGACTTCAAAATGAGCGTGCAATTCTCCTACGTGCTACAGGGGGTTTGGCACGTGCCGAGACGGCAAAAAGCACTCTGCCTTGTGTTCAGGGTTTTTTATTCTCTTTCAGGTCCATTTTCAGTGGAGGTGTTTATCACCATCATGATCCCCTGAGCGAACCCAAGCCCAGGGAGCGTGCAGGAGCACCTGGGAACATCTGGCAGGACGAAGGGAATTAGAATAAAATGATTTTCTTTTTTCTTTCTGTTCTTTTTTTTTTTTATCTTGCACTCTGTGGACTTAGGTTTCCCGACAGATGTACAGAGCCTGACATGAAGAGCTTATGTCAGTATAACATGTCTAATCAAGACCGTGTAAGCATTAGCCCTCATCATTGCTCCTGCTCAGGCTCCAAAAGGTGTCTGTTCCAATATTTTTCTATGGCCGGACTCAAGTACCTGTGCTGCACAGGGGCTCCTACGTGAGCAGTCGCTGGGACTCCTTGCACAGTAAAATACAGGTGAAGGGGAGTAAAAAACTCTGACCCTTCCACCTCCAGATCAACTTGTTTATGGTTGGCCCTAAGGAACAGACTGACCCCATCCCAAGAGAACAAAACCAGCCGTGGCACTTACTTTTCTTACTTTTTATATAAAATATACATTTACATACGTTTTCTTTTGCAAAGACTTCGAGCAGAACTTCTTTACGTGAAATCCGGCCTCGGTCCCCCAGTGAAAACAGCAAAGGCTTTGCAAGTTCCTGTACCACTGACATACATCCAGCTGCTGCTAAGTGTGAATTTATTTTTAAAAGATTTCTAATCCATGGGCTTTTTTTCTTGTTGGTTTTTTTTTGTTTGTTTGTTTGGTGATTTAAAAAAAAAAAAAAAAGAATATGCACAACTGATCAAAAGAAAAAACAGACACGGAAATAAGAACCATATGAACAACAGGCAATGCGAACAACACCCGCGCCAGAGGAACAGGCAGCGTGACATCTACTTCAGGCAGAGATTTCCACAGCAATACGGTTGTAGAAGCCACTTTTACAGAGGACAGCACCGGGGGGGGGTCTTTTCCAGAAGGAAAAAAAAAACTTCAGCAAGTCAATAGAAACACGGCAATGAATTTTTGCACAGTTATTGTTACCCGAAGCAACTTTGCCACAGTGAAACACTAGCGAATAACCAAGCGCTTCCCCCCCCGCCCTTGGTTTTTTATTTCTTTTTCTCTTTTCTGTGTTGGGTTTAAATGTACGTGAAAGCAAAATGATGGATTTTGAAACTGCTGAAGGTTGGGGGGGAAAAAAAAAAAGGGCTAATATTTTCCAAAGATGGTGCCTAATGAAAGATAGAAATCGAGCACTTGGTCGGTCCCATACAGACTGAGGAGACTTAAGCATATACCAACTTCATCGCCTTGGAGAATACATCAGGCAAAATACCATACAATTATATTCTCCCCGGCCTCATTTTTAAAATCAGAATGACAATTTTCTTCCTCTGCCCGATATCGTACACTGCATTTTCCCAGTTCCTGTAACCGTTGGGAAGCTTTCGTGGTATTTAGATGGAAACAGAATGGAAGCAAAGAACTTGAAATAAGCAATAAACCAAAATTAATCAGCCGAAAATATTATTCATGAGGAAAGGAAACAGCAACACAATTATTCTGGGTTTCATTTAGGATTAAAATGCAGAGTGAGTACTCGGGAGTCCTGCGTACCCAGCTTTCCATTAACTCTCTGCTTTAATATCAGTGAGCGCCGAGGTTTGGCCAACGCAACTTGTAGAGAGAGCAAAGTCTCCCCCCACCGGGTAGAGCTTCGGCCATTTACTAATTTGTAATCTCTGCTAACCGTGCTGAGCACTGGAGCTGGCAGAAAACAATGCAGTTAAAACTCATTATTTTAGAAGCTGTGCAGTGCCGGAGGAAGAGGACACTTGCTACGATTAATTAAGATAATATTCAGTTTATCACAAGGTAAGTCGCTCGATTTATCTTCCACAATAGCATTCCATTTTGGTGGAGGTAAGCCACTTCATAGCATACTCCATTCTTCTTCTTCACCTGCAATAAACCTTCCAGAAGCTCACTGTCCCGAACAGAGACGGCGTTTCAGCGTGGACGCCAACAAGACGGTGGGTCAGCTCCAAACTCCACAAGGGCTTAACTGCTTTGGCAGCTCACGGTATGAATCCTTCTCCAAATACGCTGCCAGTCTGAAGACTGTCGTCCTGCACAGACAGGGTATAAAGTGCTGCTTCTCTCCATAACTGCCTCAAACCCAGCTCTGAAATGTGAACAGTTGGCCTTTTGGGCATATAAACGTAATCCAGTTCAACTGGGATTAAACTCCGTGGGTATGTTACCCACCTAAACTCACGTGAGCGGATGAACCTAAGCCGTGCCTTCCAACCAAACCGCCTCCGTCACCAGGAGGATGCTCTCATCTTTCGACATTATTCTGCAAGTAAGACAGTGTTGCAAAACTGGTAATCCTTCTCCAGGGCCTGGGAGGGGGGCACTCAAAGCTGTAGTAGACTTTTGCACGCGCCCCAGTTTTAGGAGGTCGAGGTGGCTTTGATCAGGTTCTAGGACAAGAACAAGACGATCATTTCTACCAGTCTCTCAGGAAAGACAAACTAGGATCTAAGCCAAAGGTAAAAAACCAAAACCAAGTCTTCCCCTTCATAAAGCATTCCTATAAAAAATACAACTTCTTCTGTGTTTGAAAAAATATGTTTCATTGGCCACAGTTTAAAGCCACACTGCTGTGGGGCTTGTAGAATATATAATATTTATTTAATATATCTTTATGAGGCAAAGTTTATAGCTGATACACACTTTTAAATGAGATGCATCTCCACCCACCTCTATCCCCCACACTCGTGCTAGCTGTTGAAGCACTCTGCAGATGCCTCCTCCCTGGGGTGCTTTGCATGGTATCGCTGTCAGGGGCCGCACCAAAACACTGCTCTGCCAGCCCCCAAACTCCCCTCCAACACTGTGGTACTGCAGGCAGCCAGCCAGCCTGGGCGCACGGGGCTTTGGTGGAGCTACCTTGGGGAGAGGCAGAGAGCTTTATGGTCCAGGGACCTCTGAATGCCCTGGTTGGTAGTGAACCATCTACAACTTTGCGATGCACGGTGGGGAACCAACTGCTCTGAGAGGCCATTTAAACTTTGGTTTCTCCGTCCCACCGGGACTCTGCTAGAGCAGGGCTGTGCAAGGCTACTCTGTGCATGGCATCCAGTGGAGCAGCTGCACTGGGGACCTGCAGAAATGTCATGTCAGCAAGCCCATGGCCATCAAAGTCATGTGAAAAGGCAAAGGTTGCTTTTGACCCGGCTCCAGGACCTCAAACCTGCCCTCGGCCCCAGAAAGCAAAGTAGGCTGCTTGGGCTGCAGGGAGAAGGGAAAATTCACCAGCAAAAGACTCGCTTATTTTGTTCCCAGCTGCTCCCTTGGGAAGCTGGTCCAAAGGGAGTGAGCCCAGAAATGTGTGTCACCGCCTTCACCCCGCGATGGTCTCTCCCTCCCACCTCTGCCCAGCTGTCGGCATCGTCCAGTCTCCCTGCCCAGCCTGGACCAGTTACCTCCTAAGTTCAGCCTCATCTTGGTGGGTGCGCAGCCACGGCTCTAGCAGGTCTACAAGCCCTGTGAGGGCTGACATCTGCACCATGCTGGAGTCCCTCTGAGCTCCAAATGGGGCTGAAATTACGTTAATCACGCATCAGGAATTTGACCACCAGTAGTGCCTAGGCACCATGGTTTTTAAATGAAGCCAACGGAGCCACCAGCACACAGCCTTCCTATCGTGTTGAGCAAATCTGGAGCTTGCTGAGGTGTCACGGCCAGGACCAGCTGGCCACATGGGTCACAGCCACACGGGCTTTTCCTGACAGATGTGTATCAAGGCATCGCATGCTTAATCTGAATTGTCCTTTACCAATAGTGCCAACCCCTGAGCTGCTCTTCTGCAGGGAGGGGCCACACTCAGGTTCAAATCTCTCAAATTTTATGGCAGTTCCCTTCTGCAAGAGGAACAAAAAGCCTAATGTCCAAACCCAAAGGCAGTGGCACCGAGCACGACCCCACTGACACTCTCTGAAGCGGTACAAACCCTGCTGGAAGCAGCAGAAGTGCTGTTATGGTCCCACGTGCTCTGCAGCCGCTTGCTTTAGAAACATGGTGAGGGGGAGATACTCAAGCACGCCTCGGTGGTGCTGCATTTTTCTAACTTCAGACAATGCAAGTCACAATACCCAGCTACGTGGTCAGCTGTGAAGGATACTGCCCAGTTTGTACAAAACAGAGAAAATATATTAATTATTTGATTATTATAAGTTAAATAAATAAAGCTCAAAAATAAAAGCCCCAATTCTGACAAGATTTTGTTTTCCCACTCTGGTATTTAAAAATATAGATTTATGACTGATCAGCTCTAGGGCATTTTCTGTATCTGCGGGGGGAGGAGATGAGAACACTTTGACAAAGTGTTTTGTCCGTGTTATCACCATGACAAATGGGCTTTGTCCCTGCACAGGCATAAAAAAAGCCTTCTCGGTGCCTTTCCAGGCTAGGAAATCTTCCCTAATCTCTCTGTGGCTTTACTTTACCTCCTACATTGATCGGATCCCTTGCTTGGTTGGTTTTTTTGGTCGGGTTTTTGGGGTTTTCTTTGACCGTGGGCTGGACAGGAGGACAAGTAATCCTAGAGCTTCCCACTGCCTTAGGATGCTTCCTTTGTTTTAGAGTAATAATTATTTGGCCTGGAGAGAGAGGGCCAAGGGTAAAGCCATATGAAATTTGATAATACTGACATAACGAACCTGAATTACTATCACAAAATTACTATCTTCTGAATAAAACATTCAGGTGAGGTTCTCCCTCAAAGGATCATTTGTCCTACTTGTAGAATCATCCTTCTAGGGTGATAGTCAGATACCATTTTCCCCTTCTTTAAAATAATTTTCAAGTCACATTTAGAGCTGTAAAAGTGTCCATCGCTTCCTCAGCATTAACAACTCGACACCTTTTTATGTGACCACTGTGACCATCTTTCCTGCCTCAGAAGGACCTGGCAGCACTTAAAACGAAGTCCATCAGTGGTACTTTATGCGGAGGAGGTGAGCCTGTTTTCAGTAACAAGAGGTGCTACTTCACCCGTGCTGCAATGGATGAGTGCTTTGTCTCCATGGTTTCCCCAGTGATAACCAAGATATTGAAGGTACATGTCCCACCCACACTCCTGGTGTGATTAAAATGGGTTCAGCCTAAACAAAAATTTTGATTAAAGGAAGTTGTTCATTCATTCTCCAGCATGTCCTCCAGGAGCTGGATGTCTCCTGTAATTTTGGTCAAACATAAGCATGCATTCAAAATTTGCCTTCTGCAATTCTGAGTCCTAGCGAAGTTCCTTCAGCATCACTTTGAGCAATAGGCTTCCACCACACTCTTCTCCAAGGGGCATGGGTTTCTTTCCACTGGTGACTGAATTCTATGTTTGGTCTTTCTCCTGGGCTTCCTGAAACCGTTTCTCCAAGCGATCCAGTTTGGCCAGATTCTCCTTCAGCAGCTTGCTGTTTGGAACGAGGTGTAAAGCTTTCTCATAGTAGCCACGGGCAGTGACGTAGCTCCCCTACAAAGAAAATGAGTGGCAGATCTCATTTGCATTCCCTGACATAAAGACTTCATTCCTTGGGAATGGCGAAGACCGTGTAACAAAGGAAAAAGAGTTTATAAAACCTGATAAAAGAACACTTCTTAATTATGGAATGGATCACCGAGTGCCACTAGCCTAAATTTGATCAAACGACACAAGGCAAGAAGTAGATTTACGTTTTTCCGTTATGTTGTACCAGAAGAGTCAGTTCTACTCAGCAACAGGATAGCTTGAGGATATCACACAACGTGACTCCTTATCTTAAGAAGTCATAAGGAGACCCAAATCATAATGATATGCTAAACTATTCAAAAAGATAAGCAACCACAGGGCAGGCTGCCTATTTCCATAATTTCATGCCGGTATTCTGCACTAGACGTATTTATTAAATCAATTAGGCAGACAGGAATCTTAAAAGTCAACTCACGGTGACATTTTTCTAAGGTAGGTCAACAACAGAAGCAGGAAATCTTTACAGAGATGGGCAGTTGTTCCTTGCAGGCTGCCCTCGTAAAATATGAGATTTACATTACAAGATACATACGCCCAAGCAACCTGGTTGGGAATTTCTAGTTGAGGTGGACAGACTTTCCTCCTTTTGGGATAAACTATGTCGGAGACACTCACTGTTCACAAACATGCGCGCCTTAGCAGTTTGAAACAAATTGAGCTTAAGACAGTTCAAGGAAAAAGCAAAATCATCATACCTTGATGTGCTCAATGCCTCCCATATTCATCCAGGCCTGGGCTTGGTCTGGGTTGAGCTCCACAGCCCGTTTGTAGCTCTACATAAATAAGAAACATTTTTAAGTTAACAGTCTGACTCTTCAAACAAAACCAGTGCTGAAGGGGAAAGAGAAATGAAGTTTCCTCTCCTGAATCCATTTAAAATATGACTTCAAATTCTTCTCATATATAATGCACGAGCTGTACAGCCACTTGAGTGGAGGTTTCACAAGGACCTGAGGGCAGTGCTCTCCCTCCCCACCGCTTCTGCCGCTCCGCCTGGGAGAAGCGGCAACAAGGACCTTCTGGACTCTGTCAAACAGCACCGTTTTTATGGTGTCGCATCAGGAAAGGATTCAAATCAGGATTAGACACCTCTAAGCATACTGAGAAGATTCAGAACTGGCCCAGTAATATCCTGTGCTACTATTTACAACTAACATAATCTGTCAGCTCTCGAGCCTCCTGCTCCCCAGGATAAGCCAATCTCTCGGCTGTTAGTTAATGAGGTGAGGTATAACAGCATGGTGGACTCTCACAGGGCCCCAAGCTTCCAGCTGAGCCACCCGGAGTTGGCCATCACCAGCAAGAGAGGCTGGATGAACCAAGGGTCTGGGCAATG
Organism: Ceryle rudis; assembly: GCA_033439905.1. Taxonomy (NCBI): domain Eukaryota; kingdom Metazoa; phylum Chordata; class Aves; order Coraciiformes; family Cerylidae; genus Ceryle; species Ceryle rudis. Next base: position 39,849 of record JAAGNO010006780.1, read on the forward strand.
AGAAAAGGCCTAGGCTCCTCCGTAATCCCACCACAACTCTGGACTTAACCTTTCCGAGCAGTATTTCTCAGTATTTTCACACAAGAATGAGGTAAAAAGTTGCAAGGAAGGCTGGAAAAGTTATCTACTCTATAGCTTTAGCTGCACCACCGGGGAACTCCTGAGCTGCCAAGACCAACAGCCAGAGTGTATTAGTATAGCATTAGTAGGGAGTATTAGATGCCATGACCTAACTCTAACTCAGAGAATCGTTGAACCACAGAATGGTTTGGTCTGGAAGGAACCTTAAAGATCATCTAATTCCAACCCCTCTGCCATGGGCAGGGTGACCTTCCACTAGACCAAGGCCTCATCCAACCTGGTTTCGAACACATCCAGTGATGAAGCACCCACAACTTTCCTGGGCAACCTGTTTTAGTGTCTCATCACCCTCAGAGTGAAGAGCCCCTTTTTAATTTCTAATCTAAACCTCCCCTCTTCCAGTTCAAAGCCACTGCCTCTTGTCCTATCACTAAAAAAGCCCCTCCACAGCTTTCTTGTAGGCTCCCTTCAGATACTGGAGGCTGCAATAAGGTCTATCCAGAGCTGCCTCTTCTCCAGGCTGAAAACCCCCAACTTTCTTTTAAGCTATAAAACTACCCATAGGACTTGGAGCAGTCATACCTCAAAAGCCTTGTCAAGGAGATTCTGTTCTCTTAGCTGGTTTCCTTTAGTGAAAAAGAGCTCTGATATGACTTTTGGATCCTTTGGTTTTAGCTGAAGAGCTTTTTCTATAGCTTCAAGTGCCTGTAAAAAAAGCAAGAGGACATTCTGTTACTGTATTCTGTGCCTTTTCGACTTCTCATGTTCTCCTCACCACTAGGGCCTCCCAGCATAAGAGTCATCTTTCTCTTTCACTGATAACACACGTGGAAATGAGATTTTTGATGCCTGTGTCTGATGGGCAGTGGGGCTGACAGCAGCAGGAGCAGTAAGCGATAAGAAAGCCACACTGCTTAGCTTCAGTCCCAGTACCTATCAGATAAACAGAAGTGTTTTAGTGAAAAAAATAACTCCTGGATGTGTGCTAAGGAATGCCTGTGGAGAGATGGTGTGTAAATTCAACCTGAGCTCTGTGCATAAGCCCTCAGGACAAAGGTGACCATGGTACCTTGGCATAGTGCTCCTGCTTGCTGTAGATGGCTGACAGAAGGCGGTAGCACTCCAGACACCCCGCATCCTCGTTCAGTATATGGTTCGTCATCTTTTCGGCTTCCTTCGTCCGTCCCATCATTGCTAAAACCTGAGCCTATGGAGCCACATTATAGAAGGTCATGATCTTAAAAAGCTCAACCCCCCTTAATGCTGCACCCAGCGGCTGCTGCTCCACTTCCGTGGTCCTGCCCTGGCCAAGCTTGCCCCACACTCACCAGCGCCAGTCGGATCTCTTTGTTCAAAGGCTGCAGTGATGCTGCTTCTCTGTAAACCTGCAACGCTTCTTCATACCTCCCCGTGTTGTAATAAAGAGCCCCCAGCGGGGACAGGATTTCAGCCTTCCGGGATACCTTCAGTGCCCTGGAATTCGGGAAAAAGAGGTGCTTCCAGGTGGTGTGTGGATCAAAGGGGAAGAGAGAGGTGTGGTTTGCACCGGGATGGAGCAGCAAACTCTGCACCCTGCTCATCCCACCCCGAGGAGCAGAAAATTTAAGGTCCCAGGGAGAGACTGAGCATGCCCACAGCAGCAATGCCTCTGGCCACCTGAGGAGCGGGCCACCTCCAAAGTGCCCGTGAGCATGCAGCAGGAATGGGGATGGCCGACAGTGGCAGAACCCGGGGATTGTGAGCACAAATCTGGATGCCACAAAGGAGGCAAAAAACCCCTCCAGTCCACCCTGCTGCTTACTGGGAGCCAGAGCCTGCCTACTAGCACATTGCTGGGAAGGGCTGGAGTTCCTGATGGTGGTAAGGTTTTGGTACTGACCTGTGCAGCAGTTATGGCTGTTGCTAGAGCAGCACCCACAGGCCAGCTTCAAGCAGGGTGGAAGTCCTACTAAAAACGTGCTCATACCACCATGAAACAGCCAACTTTATTGTTACAAAATCCCCCAGACAAAAGCAGCAGTGTGTCCATCCTGGGAGCTCGGGAACGGTTCAGGGAAGTCAATACTGCCTGAGTCCGTGCTGCCTCCCCCCAGATACTCAAATAAGCCACGGTGAATCTGCTTTCAAACATATGGAGAAGGAAAGGAGAAAAAGCCAAACATGCCCTGGCAGATTTATGTATCAGAGGCCCATTAGCAGAGACAAGCTGTACAGGGGGAGGAGGGAAACCTCTGTTTGCCAGCCCGAATCCTTACCGTTTGTACCACGCTTCAGCCTCTTTGTTCTGCCCCAGGGAGCGGTGAAGCCTGCCCAGGTTCACCATGGCCACGTGGTGAGAGGGGCTCAGGCGGATGGCCTGCTTGTAGTGGGACACGGCTCGCTCGGGAGCCCCTGGAGAGGAAAACAGTTCTTAGACCGATGCATCAGAAAAGTCCTGTCGCAAATTCAGCACACACTAATGCTCTGGGTTTTCTCTAAGCTATTGCTCTGGTGTGGAAACCATTTGAGAAAAAAATCCTGCCTCAGCCGTTCTGGAGATTAAAAAATATCTGTACAAATTAAGACTTAAGCTGCAGTATCCAGAAATGAGATTTTTCTAGGGCTGCGCTTTTGCACGTTGAGGCAGAGCCACCAGAAGACCGCTGACCGAAAGCCCTCTCCTGTCAGCGTGGGAGACACTCCCTGCCCCCCCTTGCTAAGGACAGAGCCCACCCCAGAAGGAGGGCTGAGGCACGTGTCCCACCTCCTGGGAGAGCATCCCTCCGCCCTGGCCCACTGGAGACGGGCAATGGAGACATGAAGAGCAAGCCACGAAATAGTTTCAGCTCTTTCCAGTCAGAGACTATTCCCTCCACCTCACCTCTGCCCAATTGTCAACAGGGTGGGAAGTAGCTGCCAATGACCAGCTAATTCCCACCTCGAGGCAATAAATCCCAGACCAGAGGCCTCCAGGTGCCTATTTTGGAGCAGGTAGACACCATCTCCGTGTGGCAGAGGAGCCATTGGGTGGCACTGCTTCGCCATGCGAAAATCTCTACCAGCGTAAGGTCCTGCAGTCCATGACATCACCGAGCGCCACAACAAAATACAAAACCCTGCTAAAAGAAAGGTGCCAGACCCCTAGCCCAAATAGTATCTTTTTCTTATCTAAATAATGGCTTTCCTCAACAAGCAGCAGCCTTGGTCTTCTCCCACTGGTGGGCAGGCAGATATTTTTCAAAATCCTATCTACAAAAGGCGCTGGGAAGCGGCTGGCCATGCACCTCAGTCCATACGTCAGTCTGTGCCTCCCCTGCCCAACACCCAGGGCCAATGTGCATTGTTAAGGGAGATACATGGAGTGTCTACGACCAGTGCAGAGCTGCCTGGAGTTATGGCTCCCCGGAGCTGACACTTGCTGGAGGCTTGTTGCACAAAAGCCTGCAAGTTAATTGGCATGGTGCTTCACAGCATGTCCCTGTGCCCACTGGGGAGTAGCGCAGCCTGTGATGGGCTCACTACCAGCCACTTCCTTCAGGCCCTGTCATGTCTCCAAGAGGGTTATTTATACATCGTGCCTGAAGTATCAAAAGCCAATGTTTTTTGTCCCTGTTGTTTACGTGTAGGGCAGGGTAGGACAAAATCGGGGGAAGCTGATTTTGACTTTGGCAGAAGACACAAGCACAGAAATAGAAAGCGTGCTGCACTGCGTTTGAACTGCAGGAACGGGACAGTTTACCTGGGTTGGGACTCAAAGGCGAGGACAGCGCCAGAGTGAAATTACCAAGGGATTTTTATTATTTGCAAGCTTAAATTTTGCCAGGCCACAAATTCAGAACCTCAACCTCTGTCGCTAATGCCACGATGCCTTTTCTGATTATGAATACTCATTTTGCCTTCGTATTTATTTCACGGTGGTAGTACAGAAGAGCGATGGCCGAGCACCAGCTCAGGGGTAGGACTGATGGACACCATCATCCTTTCTTCTCAGGCACCACTGGAGCCAGGCACAGTAGGAAATGAGCAGAATGGGTAGCAACCATACACTTTAAGCCTACAATATTTCATCACTGAGTCTTATCTCTGCTGTGGAGGGGCCGGAGTGAGACAGTAGTTTGGTTTCCACTAGTGGTTTATCAAACTTGGCCTTGCTTATAAAGCCATCAATAAAAGGCAGCAATTACAGTGGCATTTTTTTTGTTGTTGTTATGCGGATGCCAGGAAGTGCTGGAGTTCAGGGAAGTTAGATGGGAACCAGGAGCTCAGAAAATAAAGGCTTTGGATGTCATTACAAAGCTCCCGAGAAATCAATTCATCCCACAGTATCTTAGGTTTTGTTTTCACAGATGATTGTGGTTTAATAGCCATATTTGTTTTTATAGCAGTGGTGGCACTCAATCTTTACAGTCAAAGAGCTGCTTTGTCACCAAGTAGAGCTGCAAGTGCTCCGAAGACCATAACAATCCACTTACGTGCCTGGGATTTGCTTTGATGTGGCCATGCTTTCCTGAACAAACGGCAGTGCTGTCAGGGTCCTGCCCAGCCCAGACTGAAGGGGACAACGGCCTGTGCGAAGATGCTGAGTGCCACACAGTGCCTGCATTAATTAGAAATTTCAGTATGCTCTGCCATCTCAGCAGCACAGGGATGTTCATTTCCAAGCTACAGCGGAGGCACATCTATTACTCCGGAAGCTTTTGGTACCCTTCTAGATGTGTGCCGCTGAATAAAACAAATCAAAGCAAATAAGGCAGAGAGAGAAAATCCCTTGCTCCTTCTCACTTACCTGTATCGACCAAGAAAACACCGTAGTTGTTATGCAGATCGGAGCTCTCTGGGCAATTCTCGATGCCAGCCTTATAGACCTCCTCTGCTTCCTTAAGCCATTCCTTAAAAGAGAAAGAGATTCCTGAGCTGTGGCAGAAAGGGCGTCAGCACCACTTGCCGTATACCTCCATTTTGTGCCAACACCCTCACTGCATGGGAAGCTTGGGCTGCCAGCCCACCCCGCCTTCTAGGAGGCCAAAATTTTACCCCAACACATAGATGTGATACAGGTGCCATCGGGCACCACAGAGCAATTCAGACAGCTTTCCCCTGGAGGCCTGCAATTGGAACTACCCGGGAAACAAAAATAACAGCTGGCAAAGGCGGCTCCTGTGCAACATCAGCGAGCTCCAGCTCAGCACGCATCCAGCCGGGAAACACACGGCGACAGGGGTTGTGTTGGTTCTGTTGAGAAATATCTGTCATCTGGGAGCTGATATATTTTAATTTATTTGTTTAATGAGCATCTCGCTGGCTAACTTTTCCCCTCTGGAGCTCTGCTCTTCGTTCTCTACGCAGAGGGGAAAATGTAAGGAATGAAAGCCTGGCGTGTGTGACAGCTGGAGGATGGAGAGCTGGTGCAGGGGGGTGAGGGAAGCTGGAGGAGGATGGAGGCAATGAAAGCGTGGAGAAAACCTGAAGGATACAGATGAAAACCAGACATTGTCAATCCAGAAGATGTAGCTCGCTGGGATGTGCCACTGCACTGATTCCCGGATGCACGGAACATTTTGAATAGATTTCAAGGAGGTTGGTTGGTGCTGAGCCTTTCTGGAAAATACAGATCTGTCCTTTGGGAACGCCCTGCCCACAGAAAGTGTCCTGCTAGCTGGGCTCTGTCTAGCCTGAGCTGTGGGCAGCCCAGTTCTGAAATGAAATAAGGTATCTCGTTGCTATCAAATAGCAACTTAACATGATTTCCATTTCCCTCCAGCACGCCCACTGCCTGCCTGCTCGCTAGCACAGGTTCTCATGGCCTTCCTCCCCTCCTAACCTCAAAGTTTTGCTGTTGGGTGTATTTACGGAAGAAGGCTACGAACAGCAGAGACAAGCACAGTGCGGAGGGGTGTCAGGCAAGCCACCAGCACCAAACCCACTTTTCTGAATTCTTCCCCTTCCATGGAGCAGCACAGGCCTACAGCAACAAACTCCACAGCCTCTTGGCAATGCTGCCAAGTGAAATCAGCCATCCCGGTCTCTGCTGAGGAAGGCCTGGAGCCACCAAGGCAGATCTCTTGCTCGGGAGCTGAATCCATGTTGAAATAAGAGGTTGGTCCATTCCCAGCTATAGTTTCTCCTCAAGTCCTGCAAAACCCAGAGCCACTGGGGATTTCTTTGGGTTTTAAGGGTGCACCTGATAGCAGCTTTTGCTCTGTAGCTGCTTAAGCGTGTGGATTCCTTTCTCACCTGTTTCAGAACTGGAGAGCTGGAATTCATCACGTTGGAAGAGTATGACCCGATGAAAGCCCATGGCTTGCCATGGTTAAGTGCTTTCACATTTACATGGTAAAGGTCAGCCAGCAGAAAAGATAAGTGTGTGATAAAACACAGAAACACGTTTTTAAAATGGGGCTAAGTTTGGATATTTTGGATATATTTATGTGAATCTGACATCGTTATCCCGTGGGGTCAGGAGAAGTGTCGTGTTTGTCAGAATTGACTAAAATGAAAAGCAACTTTTTGAGAAAGCATCTGTGTCACCGAGACATAAACAAACATATTTTCAAAGCTTTCTGTGTCAATTTCTTTGCATCTGATTTTAATTTTCAGCCGAGGAATATGGCTTTGTGTGCATATATGTCAGTTCTCTTCATTTTATTTACTGATTATAAACCAAATCTTTAAGACACGTAAGGGCTGTGTTAAACTGAATTAGCATTATCCCACGTCAAAACATTCACGCTCACCACTATTGAGCACTTTTAGCATTTTCATCATGGTTGCATTGATTTTTTGGCACCTAACATCCTGACCCTGCATGCCTCAGGCTCAGTGCAGAGTCTGGAATGATTTCTCTAACAAAGTGTTTGCATTAAGCGCAGTCAAAAATTGAGAAGGGTGGGAGCTGCTTTTTGTGCCTGAACTTTCTCCCTCAGAGCCTCTCCTCTTCTTGGGAGAAATACTGTTAAGTTCATCAAGGCTTAATTCTCATTAACACTTAATAATACCACTCCTGGACCGTAATGGAACATTCGTCAACCTCACAATATTCAGAAGATTGGCTTAAAAAACATACGATGTAAAAAAAAAGATTATGCATCTGAGGAGCTCTCTGTTGAACTCCGGGGTTTTTAAGTCTGGGTTTTTTTATGTCTCATTTTCTTTTTAGTCTGATTATGCCCAGGTAGGCTCTCCCCTGCAGCTAAGGGGGTTAAAAAGTTCTTTTTCTTAGCGCAGGCTGATATTAAACATGCACGCACAAAATCACTTGAATGCAGAAACTAGAGCCTGAAAAGAGCCATCAAGTAGCATTAAATAGCTGATGGAACTGCAAGAGGAGAACTGCAAGAAGAAGGTGTTGTTCAAGTGCATCACAGTAAATCCTAGGAAATCAGCGTTGCGGGAGTGTTGTGAAAACGGTGAACAAAAATCCTTCATTTCTAATGTCAGCGCCAGGGCAGCGATCATGGAAAATGACAACAGATTGCAACCAAGTTCCGCTACCAAGCAGAAAGAGCAGTAAGAAGGGCAAGCATTTATAAAAGGCA
>JAAGNO010006780.1:53067-65311 GCA_033439905.1 Ceryle rudis
AGTGGGATAACCTCAAGCACAAACACAGGTTGGGAGACAACTAGGGTCCTGATAGACAAGCTGACCGTGGGCCAGCAAGGTACCCTACATGGCAAAGAAGGCCAACAGCGGGTCCAAGGACGTGATCCTTCATGAGACCACACCTGGAGTCACGTCTGTCCAGAATTGGGTTCCCCAGTGCAACGAAGGCGTGGACTTACTGGAGGAAGCCCAACAGAAGGTCAGGGCTAGAGCACCTGCTGCACTGAGGAGACCGAGCAAGCTACGTCCATGCAGCCCAGAGAAGAGAAGGCTCAGGGGTGACTTCAGTGCTGTCTGCAACTACTCGGTCAGAGGATATAAAGAAGCCAGAGCCAAACTCTTCTCAGAGGTGCACTATGACAGGACAAGAGCAATTAGACAGATTTGCAAAAAACCAGATGCAATTAGAACATGGGAAATTCTGATTAGATATAAGGAGAAGTAGTTTTCACCCCAAGGGTGGTCAAACACGGGAACAGTTTGCATGGAGAGATTGTGGTATCTCTCCCTGGAGGCATTCAAGATTCCCCTGACCAACACGATCCAGTTAAACTTGTTCTGAGCAGCAGGATTGACCAAATGATCTCCAGAGGTCCGTTCCAACCTATTTTGTTCACCCACTGCAAATTTGACACCACCAGCATTTGGGTTGTTGGTTGGTTGGGTTTTTTTTGTAAACAGGCTACAATGCGTACACGGTACTGACAAATAACTACAGCACTTCATGCAACGCAGAGTATCCTAACTGGAGACCACCCAGAAAGCCAGACGCAGTTACCACTGAACAGTATCGCCCAGTTAGCTGCTTTGAATAGAAGGGAGGAATGTTTCATACCCTAAAAGATCTTAAATGTCAATTCACATGATACTTAGCTGATGTTTTTTGGCGTCTTCAGACAGTTACACAAGCCTCTGTTAGCACATTCTGACACAGACATATCCAAATGCCTCTATCAGAGAGGGTAGACAGTCCTTCTGAATACCTGGGTTTGCTAAACTTGGACTAAATCATGGCAACAAATGCACAGGACACGTTGTGTGTTACTCTACGCTCAGAGGAGAATCAGTCCTTTGAATAAATTCAAGGTTTTGGTGGACATTCCTAGGCATTTCCCCTTGAAAAAGAAGCCATAACATTCTCAAAGCACAGAAGAGTTATGAGGCTTTTCTTCCTAAGAAATAGTGTACTGAATATTGGAGCGCTTTAGGTATATATATATATATACACACACACACACACACGTTATATATACAGTACTGCAAAAAGAGAAGTTCTCTTCCATTCTTCCAGCAACGGAAAGCCGAGATATTTACTTCACATCTTCCTAACATTTTCTGTCTTGTCTCTTTACCGGCTACCTCACAGGCTATAAATTTGTAAGCTATTCTGAATGATAATTATCTCAGTTTTTCAAGCTGTATCTCAACAGAACTGTATCTATATAGAGGAGTCAAATATTTATATAATGGGAAACTTCAAAACAAAACACAAGAAAGGAGAATCAGGCTGCTCTGTGTTGTTGACTACGAAAGAGTAGAAAGAGATTTCTCACTTTTAGGTAGGCCATCTTTTCAGTCTATTTTAGCTAAGAAATCTGCTGGCATTGTTTAATTATCTACTCTCCAATATTTATATGAGGCAACAAAATGATGACATACAACTTTATTTTAGGATATGTAAACAAAACCAGAGGCTTATTCAGCCATTACCCTGCAATGCTTCCTGAGAACATTCATCTTCTGGCACATCGCTGTCTTCGTTACACGCAGACAGAAAATGGAAACATCCATTTTCATCTAGGACTTCCACGGGAAAAAAAACAACCAACCAAACAACTTTAAAATTCCACCCTTTGGTCCTCAAAACAGACTTTTACTCAAGCTTAAATCACAAGCAATGAATGCTTAAATAGAGAGCTTATTTACGGGGAATAATGAGAGGCAAGGTTCCCATATGGGAGTATCAAACCCATCCTTCCAAAATCCTGGCTGCTCCCCCTTCTCAGCACTCCAGAGGAGGTGAAATCTAACATCTACCATCAGACTTCCACACTATCAGCAAGGGTGGGTATAAGAAACTCAGAATAATTCAGCTGGGAATTTCCCACGCCAGATGGGTTTGCTACGTGCCCCAGTACAAGCAGCGCTGTTACTGGACGTAGGTTAAGCGTTGCAGATCTGGCTCTTCCTGATCTGTACCATCCTCTGAAAAGAGGACAGAAAATGCTTTTATGGCTTGACCATTTATCATCTCTTTGCCGTATGTTTAAAAATCAAAACACTCTTCATTATGTCTCATAGCACAGCCAGAAAGTAATATCTGCCTGTAATACTCTGCAGATTTTAATTTATTACCTAGATTATACTAGCATTTAGTGTCTGCAGAACACTGGTTGCCCTACATACATATATATAGATGAAAGGATAATTTGGAGGCCCAGGTAAAAAACATAAAGACAAAGTTGTAGGAAGGGGAAGCTTGAAATCTCTGCCTTGTTCCTGTCTGGTCATCTCATAAGCCACCTCACGATCCAGCATGGCTGATGATCTCTGCTAAGTTGATGGATGTTCCAGGAAAGCTGCTGGCAGAGGGGTTGGGGTTAATGTTTTAGGGGAGACATTCATATAGGATCTGCCCACGTGGCATCTGCTTTACATATGTGCTAATCCCTCCACCATGAACTCTACCTATTTTTTAACAGGTTTTTTTACAGCCGAACAGGAAGATGAGGACACTCAGTTTCAACTATAATATTATTGGTGTGTCCAGATGCGTGAGGTTGTTTTGGAAACCTAAAAAATAAGTCTAGAAAATGGGCAGGTGGAACCTGAGCGCTTTCTCTTACCAAGTTTAGCACAAGCATCACACGTCTTTAAAATGTTGCAATATGTGGCATCACAGAAGGAGGCAGAGCACATACGGTCCAACAGGACACACAGTGTCTTAACTATGACATTAGAAAAATCATGACATGCAGCACACAAAACAAACAGCATTTCTAAGACGCTTTCCCACATGTCTTCTCTGTGTTTTGCCAATGCAACAAATTTACTTTCTACCCATCTGCTCGGTCATAAGAGCCCATCAGCAGGCCAGATTTCAGCATTATTGACATGGGATGCCCTGGTGCTGCTTCTGGCTTACATCCTTTTGTATTAATACTTCATATTAAAAAAAAAAAATAGTAGAATAAAAATCACAGAGAATAATAACTAAGGCAAACATGACGGATTAAAAGGACAAAATGTATTTTTAAACAGCATTGCCACCTAAGATTAATTTTAATCAACCAGATTTTGATGAATAATAATACAAAGATCTTCCATGTCTCTTGTAAGAAGTCTGTCTTTACTATTTTCCTTTCCTGTGAGCATTTCCAGTAAAGCATTCATCTACCTTCTATTTAAGATTAGTTGTCATCGGGTTTACTCGTAATATTATCCTGATAACTTCTCCACTACCAAATGGACCAGGCGACACACTTAACATCTGTCACACAAACTCACACCGAATGTAACATTTCAGAATCACAGAGATCAAGTATGTTTTGATGAGACAGTGCCACTTGAAAACCAGCCCGACACTAAAGCTCGATCTGCTCTAAAAGATTTACTACCTTTATTTACTAAAAGAACTACTACCAGTTTATAGCAGCAAAAAATGTACTTTTAATGCTGTAGTTTATGCAGTTCTGTCAGCAAATAACACACTATCCTCACAAAAACAAGGGGGGTTTTGATGGTGCAAAACAGTAACGCAGGAATAGAGATGTTTGGGATTTTTCAGCTGTACCCCTAGCAGATCTTATCTTACTGGCAAAGATTCTTGTACAGATTTCAGTTCAGACTTTAGATAAGGTTAGTCAAATTATTTGGCATGATTACGATTGTCTGCTATTCTTCTTGCTAAGGGGTGACCCTCTAAATAATGATGAGTGAAATTATGAGCTGATTAACTTGTCTTCTTGCTCAACAGCGTAAGTTTATAGGGATGTAAGCCAGCTTTCCCCTCAGATACAGATCCACACCCTCTGCAGTGGGATGAACCTTCCGCTGCTTTGAGCATCTCAGAGTTGGGCGCTTATGCCTGAACTATGCATCGACCCTTCACCCAGCTAATGAGGAGAAGTGGAACTTCCAGAGAGGAATTTGTTTGCTTTATGTTGTTTATTAGATCTGCATCAGATGCCTGTCTCTGAACAACGTGGCCTTCTCCGCTGGAAAGGCTTACACCTCTCCAGAGAGATGGGAATCTCAGGTGGCTAGTCGGGTTTAAGCATCTCATTTTTGATGCCTGATTTGGAACAAGTGAATTCCCTCCAGCTGAAGCATAACTGCAAACAGCATCTGCAGTGGTGTGGCAGACAGCGTAAGAATATCCCAGCTAAGCCTCTCCTTTGTGCTGGCACTCTTGGCCAGCAATAAGGAGCAACACCGTTCAAACCAACCCTACTTTTGTGCTGCATGTAGAGAGAATGTGAATTACCTCGCTGCCAGTTTGGTGTTCAACTTACTTGAGCAGGTTGCCGAGATTGAAGAGAGCTCGATTGTGATGAGGGTTTAACTGAAGGGCACGTCTGTAGTAGTCCTTTGCCTCCACTACGTCTTTGGTCAATGTCCCCAGGTTGTTGAGAGCACTTGCATGGCGAGGGTACAGTCTGGGAAAAATGAAATATGAAATTACGCTCATTAATTGACAAGTAAAGCTCAGGTCACTAATGCTGCCACCACTGCTGTCTGGGACGTGGTAAAGCAAAGGATGTCAGCTAAGAAACACTGTTCTCCCTTCATTTGCCACAGATCCTGCCGGGATCCTGAGGAACCTTTTCAACTCGCAAAGAGACCGTAAATCAGATCTTCACCTACAGTTCCTGTACGCCTCCAGGGCAAAAGGGAACACCAGCAGCTTTGAAAGCTCATTTTACCCTCCAAGCAAAAGGCAAAGTGTCTAAAGCAGCTTGAATGCCTTTATTGAAAATGTTTTTCAAACAAGCAAGAACTGCATTGTCAAAACCATGTTTCCAATGGAAATATGTTTTGACACATACAGAAATCAACACAACACTGCTTAAATTAATCCATTTTGTGGGGTGGGTTTTTTTTGTGTTTTGGTTTTTAATCAGTTTTCCACAATGAAAGTGATAATCAAGTGCAGAATGGAACTTGAAATCAGCTGTTGAACAATATTTTCAGGACCAAGGAAAACGATTAAAAAGATCTGGAAACAGACTGCTTAACTTTACGAATTGCCTAACCTTCTAATTGTAATTTTTTTTTTACTACTTTACATCTACCTGTTTCAGTTATATCACTACATACTGGGCCCAGTCCATCTCTGTTAAATTCTCCATGAATTAAGAAGGACGTCATGGTCCATGCAGCTGCTTAAATTCTCAGTTGTGCTCCTAAGTCAATATTTTGGTTTGTAGGTCTTTCACCAGAAAACTCCAGAGATGAAAGTGACCCAGGGCAAGACTTCGCATCCAGGTTCATTTGTGTCATAGAGGAGTGAAAACTGAGGTCCAGGACAATAAAGAAATAAATCTATGACAGTAGCCCACAGAGGTCCCAGGCAAGCTGTGAGAGCAGCTGTGTGAGTACATCTGATGCTCCGGTATGTAATGGGGCACAGTGGCTTGCCCTCTGAACATCTCCAGATGATCACTTCATTCATGACAGGAAGGAAGCAGGTTAAGATGGTCAAGGCTTTGGTTTGAGAAGACCTAGTTGCAAATCCTGCTGCCACTGCAGATTTTCTGTTTCGGATGAGGACAAGTCATCTGACATTTCTTTGTCTTAGGTCCTTGTTCATGGAAAAGTGATGTGGGTAAGGGCATGAAAAGTCATTGGCTGTGACAGCCCAGGGTACAGCATGAGGAGGAGCAGTTAAAGGAAAGAAGGGATTAAGACTATAATATAGGCTGACTCTATAGTCTGCAACTGGTTTTAATCTATAACTTTCCATGGAGGGTTTTTTTTGTGCCTGGAGTTTTTCATTATGTCAGTTCAGCCCTGGGATTTTCTCTGCTTAAGCACCATGAATAATTTAGCATTTTATACACTGCTGCAACATTTGTATCAGTCACATTTTTGCTCCACAGCACATGATTTTGGCAAGGTCTTACTTGGGGGTAAAGCTGGGAATGAACAAGGGAACTCCGGGAGAGGTGGACACATACTGGTGACAAACCTAAGATGCTTCCTACAGCTAAATAAGAGAAAAACCCAGAGTCCTTTTTCCACCCAACACCAAGCCTAGCAGACAAGTATTGCAAAGCCAAGTAGCCGAGGAGAGATCATTCAAGGACGCAGCTACACATCTTCTTTAAAACTCAGACTATAATAAATACAAAAGATAAACGTAGCAACCACCCCACTCATAGTAACTAATGACTGCAGACTCTGTCAACCTCGCTCCCATGCAGATGAGACTCCATCTCTCAGAGGTAACCACGCCTCCTGTGCCTCCATTCACCCACCCTACCTGCATTGACTGCTCAAGTGATTTTTGAAGTTCCCCAATTGATCTCGTCACAGAGGAGCAAAGGGTAGGAAATTCATGCTGAGACTGCAGTTGGCATAGAAATAGTATCACTTTCCATTACTGAAGCTACTTGGTGAGCCTGACGTGTTTCGGGATGTGAGGCTCCCCGAGCTTCGAGAAGTGTCAGCAAAAGAAGACGGTGATGAGGGTGCAGAGTTGAGTCTTGACCTTGGCCCTAAAATCCTCTGTTCATCAAGGCCAAGCCTCCCCAGCTCAAAGCAGGCTGGAAGAAATGCTTTCTACAGCAACAGCAAGGGAGCAATGGAAAGGACCAAGCTGGTTTGCTCTTCAGTGCTTGGGACGCAGCCCTGTGTGGTGATACCTTGACCAGGATGAAGAATGTCCTATCTACCTCTGGAAAAACAACTGAGGGCTCAGCCTTGTTTCCCGTCTCTTCCATGGAATTTTCACCTTCTTTTGGACCAAAACCAGTCTGGGAGTTATGTTTTTGAGGCTTTTTTTCCCAGCTGGCTATGATAAAAACCTTGCACTACTTCTGTCAGTACTCACATGTAAAACCAGCTTTAATATCTGCCATGAAGTCACTTGAGTTATGAGTGGACAAATGTATTTCAGACAATTCTTGGAAAGTCAGAAACAGCTTAGCATTTCACAGCCCTAAACCTGATGGCTTTGCTCCCCAACTCTCAGCAATTAACTCTTGTTCTCGGCCTCTAGTGCTCCCGTGACATTTTAGGCCCAGGAGATCTGCCTGCGCCAGTTTGGAGGAATGAAAACTCAAGATTAAAAAAGAGAACTGATTTCGCCTTTAAATTGCACAGTTCTGACCAGCAGCTCCATTAATAATTCCGAGCTAGAACCTTTCAACAGCAAATCACAGGGTGCAAGCACATCTACCATGTATCCTGGGCTCTATTTCTTGTGTTTTACATTTATTCACTACATCTCATTTTCCTTTCCAAGAAACACAAGTAAAAAACCAGAAACTCAGCTAGCACAACTTGTCAGCTTAAACCTGCTTAGCATCTCTCCTGAAAAACTCCCGACGTTTGCAGATTTACTTCTCTGAACAAACACGAAGAGAAAAATCTGAGTGCAGTGAGATAGGACAGTGGTGTTGGGCTTTGCTGTTAGGGTTCTGTTCTTTAGAGTTTTATTTGGAATATTACTTTATTATGGTGGAAGAGCAAGATGCCACTCAACTGAGTTGAGCAGAGAGCACAACCAAGCCCTAAGAGAGTATCACCTCCAGTAAAGTCCCCAGAGCCTGAGCCCGCGGCCTTCCACAGTGTTATAGTGTTAACATGACCCCTTCGTGTTCAGCTTCACACCACCCTCGAAGAGTTCCCAGAGCGGTCCAGGGCTGAGCCCAGACCAGGGTTTGATCCCAAAAGCCAGCTCGGGCTCAGCCACTGTCTCTCAGAGGACACAAACACTGAATACTTGCCGGTCAGTTTATGCCAGTTGGCCTCAGGGCTAGAGAATGGGGCCCAATTTTATTTATTAATGTTGATGATGACTAAAGGATTAACGGCCCTACTCAAACTACCCTCTGTTCGTGCACACCCACTGCTGTTAGTAACAGCTTCCTGGGGATAAAACCAGACTAGAACAAAGCCTCCTGGCTGGATTTACAGAGCATCATAAAACTTGACCACAGGTAACTAATTAAGGCACACAAGAACTCTCAAAATGTTTCTGCAGAAGTTGCAGACAACACCATTTGCAAACCGCTTTGCTTTTTGCTGTATGTGATCTTTATTTCAGTGAGTGGTCTCACGCATGATTGTTTGTTATTGGGAGTTGTGTGCTGTTTTTCAAGACTTTTGGAATTGGTCCAAATAATTCTCACTGTAGATCTTGCTTATTTTGACCAGAAGCAATCTGATGCAAAGATTATCTCTTCCCCACATGTATTTATTTCTTGGAAGGGTCAGAAACACATCACACCAGGACAAGGAGGTCTCCTGTTAACCTAAAATCTCTTCATGCCTCTGTTAACGATAATACTGAGAACCCAGACCTTGTTTTACAAACAGCTGGGACATTCTGAGAGGCAATGAAACAGTTGTTGGAATACGGATACCTTGCTTTACAACTTCTCATAAGAAACAAAGCTTTCTCTCTGGACACACACGGCGCTTGTATTTTCCTCGCCACCACCATTGATAATGGTAACAGTCTGCAGGCAATAGCCTTCTTGCTATGCATCTGATTAGGCAGAAATTCCTCTAGGCTTCACCTAATCAAATGCAAGTGCTGCATTATGTATGAAAGAAAGATGAATTTCATTAAACTTATTCTATAAGAAGCAGTTCATGTAAAAAAAAGTCTGTTTCTGCCTCCTAGAACTCAGAACAATTTTCTTTAAAAACCTAAATTCACAGGCAATTATAAGAGAAGTCTTGAAACAGCAGAGTTACTTTTTTTTTTTTGAAATAGAAAGGAAAACAGCCCATAAAAGTGTATTTGAAATCAGACTGGGATTTCATTTCTAAAGAGAAGTGGGATGTTTCCTTGTTGAGGAATGAATAATTCAAATGATTCCTCCAATGCTGTATCTGCAATTGTCAGAATAAATTTAAACAGCTTTCCCTGTAACTACTACAGGTATTACACTGCACGAGAACTGCTGTTAGTAATTATCCCCACTTATTTTAGGCTAGCAGAATTCTCTCTAATACCACTGAACAAAAAGCCTTTTTGACTTGCACGGTCAAGAGATTTCCAGTTTCATAAAAGATACCAGGCATAAAAACACACGCAGTCATCACAATGCTGCTGACCATTTACTTTACTTTCTAATTTAATGCTGCTATTACCTGAAACATCGGTTAAAAAATAAACAAACAAAAAAAAAGAAGGGAAAAAAAAAATTAAGGGGTTTTGTCTGGCAACATAACTGAACTACAAGACAATTCCTGAAAAAAAAAGAGAAAGGGAGGGAATTTGTTGTCATGACTACAACCTATAATCCACCAAGAATTTTAAGTCTTTTAATTCAGTTCGAGAGAGACCACTTAAACAACTGGCAAGTTCCACTTGCAGTCCTACCTCTAAACAGCCTTGCTCTGGTGCCAGAAGTATTTGGGGGGCAAAAGGCATTAGCTTGACAACTCCCCACTTGCTCTTAAGAGCATTATGTGGGTTTTGCACGGCCATCGCTGTGCAGGGGCAGAGCGCAGCAGGGGATGGGGCCAGACTAACGTGCAATTACCCTGGGAAACTACCACAAACAGCACAGAAAAGGCTGCAACGCTGGCTTTCCGGGATCCAAGCAGCCCCCCGCAGCCACCACATGATAAAAGAGGTTATTGAAAGTAGTCCAGAGCCACCTTCTCAGAGCTTGGACAGCCCTGAGATGACACGCACTGGGGTGACTCTCCCCGATGCCCCAGCCCAGTGCCCAACCCCTCACCACGTATCAATGATAAGCCTGTCAAAAATGCATTCCCAGTAACTTAAAACATGAGTCCTTAAAGTCCGTTTGAAAGCTATAATCAACACTGGCCATCATTAACCTAACTGCCACGGCATGGCAGCACCGGAAGAAAGAAAAAAACCTGCCTGCATCGTCTTGCACAATATCCAAAGAGGCTCCGAGTGTATTCATTTCTGCTAGAAAGAAAAATCAGCAAGCTGGGGAGACAGAGTGTGTCTGGGTTTTGTTAATGCATCTTTTGATTAAAGCATGCGTTTAAACTTAGCACTCACAGGGAACACTCCACCTTTGAAGCAGCTTTGATTAATTACCACTGCTGCACCGCTGTGAGAAAGCGGGTTGTCTTGCCTCTCTCGTGGTAAAAGAAGAAGAAGAGCTGAAGAACCTCAGGACAGAAGCCCTCTCACCAGCCCTCCATACCACAGACTGCCTCCCTGCTACCCGCTCCCAGCTCTCCCAGTGCGTGCGTGACCCTGTCGCAAGGCCCAGCATCCACTGGCTGACTTCAGCCAGGCTAAATGCAGAGTCAAGTCTCAATTACCGAAGCCTAATTACTTGTCGGTGGCACGGCAACTTGTTTTTAAGGCATGTTGTGGACCATTCCAACACATACTGTAATATTTTATTGGCGTCGTTTTGGCAACAAAAGTGAGAATATTACAGGAATAATATTTCATCACCGCCAAATTTTTATACTGCCCATTTTATATTTGCTCTGAAACAGAATTTCAAGCCAATTTTCCAATTTGAATATTAGATCACACTCATTTTCACGTATTTAGGTAAGCTCTCAATAAAGAGCTATGTAAGGTTGAATTAAAACTTGACTTGATGTAATTCAGAGACTAGTCATCCGACAGGGAACAATCCTGTGCTGGCATCACCTCAGGCCATGGCCTCACAATAGTGTGGTTCCTTGTTCCGAGAGCTGCTCTGCGTGATGTGGAGCCGTGTAAGTCACTGAGAGAGGTCCTATGTCTTTCTCAAAAAGACACTTAATTTGCAGCAGTTGAATTCCTTTCAGAGAAGGAGAGCTGATCCTGCAATATTAAGCAGCAGCTGGTTTCTCTTGAAGAGTTTTAGTAGTTGCATTAATATTTCTTCAAAGCTAACAGCCTTCAGCTCGGCAGAATGTTTGTGGAGCGAGAGATCTAATGCTTTTGGGTTCCTTTGAAAGCCTCAGGCATAACCTTCTTCAGTGAAAGCACGACAAAGTAGCCAGACTCCTCCCTGTATGCAGTGCTGCCTGCATTGGGTATTACATCACGGCCATTTCCACATACTCAGCTATGAGGTGGTCTGGCTCAGGGCTTGACACAGCGCTAGGAATAAGACAGGGAGATATCCCACCCAAGCATGGTTCCAGGGACTCTCAGAGCACCCCTGAGCAGCTCTGCAGGTCCCATTAGGTCCCTCGCTGGACTGGCTCAGGTCCTGAAGGAGGCCCTCCACGAGAAGGCAGCGGGAGAGGTGCCTCATCACCAGTGCCTACAACTATTTCAGACACCCACCCAGGATGTCCTCCCCATGCTGCTGCTGAAGGGTGGGGGGCACTCCCCTGCAGGTGCCTTGGGAACCTCGGCCCACCTCAGATGTGTTCTACCTTCTAGGGGACAGAAGTCAGCCACATTTTGGCACTGAGCACCTCCAATGTGGACACTGAGAGACAGTGCTTATCTCTACCATGTTTCCCACTCGGTCCGAGACAAGTCTGTCTCTCAAGGTCTCCATGCCTTGTCACTAAAGTGACAACAATAAAACTTCCCTGCCCTGTACTATTGCCTCTCCACTCACAGCACAACCCTCTGCAGTCATGACAACCTCCAGCTACAGTCAGTGGCCAGCACAGCATGGTCTTGATCTCAGCTGGGACCTCCAGAGGCCAATTCGGTAGTAACAGCAAGTACTGAACTGCAGCCAGAGAAGGGTGGAAATAAGAAAGATTCTGGCTGTTTGGCCTCTCCCTGTGCCCAGCAGCCCAGTCGGCAGGAACAGCAGCCCGTGGGGGCCCTGCCACTGGCAAACCCATTTACCAGGGTGAGCATCCAAGGCTGATGGACTGAGCACAGGGAGCGGCAGCTGTGCTGCGCCTGAATAGCGAGGGAAACCTCAGCAGGACAAAAAACCAAACCAAACCACAAACAAACAACCCAACCCTAAAAAAATAAAATAACAAAAAGGAAAGGAAGGAAGGAAAGGAAGGAAGGAAAGGAAGGAAAGGAAGGAAAGGAAGGAAAGGAAGGAAAGGAAGGAAAGGAAGGAAAGGAAGGAAAGGA